>CABFVX010000844.1:144450-221064 GCA_902151425.1 Timema shepardi
GGGGGGGGGGGGGGGGGGGGGGTTGAGTGGATGTAAAAAGAGTCGAGTAAAATGTTTATAGACACAATTCCAAACCAGCAGGCAGACTAACCATCTATAAGCAAATGATAAAGGGATCCATCTTTCAGATAAGGCATTCAGATGTATTTAACAAAAATATAATCTTTCAATTAATAGTTTCTGTTTAACGTGAACATTATTATTAACTTATGATTAATAATTTTGCCACCTGCTTCGGTGGCCGCATGGTCTAAGGCACTACTCTAGTTTTAGACTAGAATACCGAATAAGGGGAGATCTGGATTCGATCCCAGTTGGGTGCAGCAAGGATGGTTTTCCTAAATGGCTTTCCACTCTTCCTCCACACAAATATGGGTGCATTTCCTCTAAATTAAACCTTCCTAATCCTAACCCATTAATGCAATTAGTACACAGGTGTATAAACCCGAACGGGTAGTAAGACGCGGTGCTAAAAAAATACTAATTTATTATCAGCTATCCCTTATTAGGGTTTTTTAGCACCGTGACTTACTACCCGTTCGGGCTATACGCATATGCACTAAAACACTAATGTGTTTGGGATGAGTAAGGTTAAATTTAAAAGAAGTGCGCCCACATTTGCGTGTAGATATAGCATAAAACCATTTAAGAAAAACCACCACAAGAGCACCTAACTAGGATCGAGCCCCGATCTTCCAGTTATCGGCAGCCAGTCTATTACGATAATAACGCCTTAGACCATGCGGCCAACGAAGTGGGTATTTAGATATTGATCTAGTAGGCTACATTGAGCATGAGGAGGTTTAGCAGTAGACATTGCCACCCAAATCGATACTTCATATTCAATTTTATTTTACCGTCTATTGTTTTAGGAACAGTATTCACATTCTTTTCCTACATCAAACTGGATCAACTACTTTATTGGGATTTAATAAAAATAAGGATAAAATTCCATTTCATCCATATTTTACCTTTAAAACTATTATAGGATTCCTGATTGGAATTGTACCAATATTATTAATTATCCAAACACTTGAAGAGAGTGATAACTTTACACCTGGAAATCCTCTTGTAACTTCTATTCATATCAAGGAGAAAGGTGATGTTTTCGTAAAAATGTTGACGATAATATTGTAGTATTAACGTGTCTGCGTTAATGCAAACCCGACTTTGGTGACTAATTCAACTACCAATCGCTGTAGTGTGAGGAGATAAAGTGGCATCACGCTTATTGTATTGTTAATTCATTTGATAATGTTTCATATATAGACGTCTCTAAAATAAATTAAACTGAAGTGTAAACTATAAAACTTGAGACATGTCGATTGTATTAATTCTATTTAAATATTTAGAGACATTAACAAAAAATTACGTAAAGTTTCCCGCCGATAATGTACTATCTAAAGTTTCTAGATGTCACCTGAATTCTCGTGTTCCTATTTTCCATCTCACATCTCAAATGTCACCTAACACCTCGTGTTCTCATTTTCCATCTCACATCTCAAATATCACCTAACACCTAGTGTTCTCATTTTCCATCTCACATCTCAAATGTCACCTAACGTCTCGTGTTCACATTTTCCATCTCACATCTCAAATATCACCTAACACCTCGTGTTCTCATTTTCCATCTCACATCTCAAATGTCACCTAACGTCTCGTGTTCACATTTTCCATCTCACATCTTTAAATGTCCCTTAACATCTCGTGTTCCCACACGAGTGGTCTTATCCTATTCACTGACGAACTCGCTAGAAAAAAATCGTCCCTTAAAAAGTGTGTCACTTTGACATTTCACTCCACGCTGATAGAGTGATGCTCTTTAGATTGCACATCGATCATCTATTGCGTGGCTGGTTACTGGTACAGTCGGTCCACAATAATGTGTACCTTTTAGAACAGTTGAAGAGTTAGTTTAAAAAAAAACCAGAGTTTCATATTGATCCCCGTGTTTAATAAGTTTGTCATTTCGACAAATGATGTAAATTGTAGGATCGTGCCAAAGGCATATGTTTTTAAGGTGCAAACGGCTCCACCGCGTCCCCGAAATATTATATTTTATTTTTGTATTTTTCTTAAATATCTAGACTAGTATTTTATTGTAATCTTTCCACATTAACAGAGCTTACAACTTTAATTATGAGATTTTAAAATAAGAATTATTGTCTTATTTTGGAGGACCTCACTACGAGTTACCATCTCCTTTAGCTACTAAAAATATCTGGTGGCTCTACTTTACTGTAAGACAAAGAAATGTAGAATTATTTTTAGTAACTTTTCCTTTGTAAGTAAAGGTCAACGTTAAATCATACTGATTCTAGCAATCTTCTCATAATACTCCTCGTTACGACTATCGGCATATTTACACTAAGGTGTTAATGATTAACCTAGAGTTTAGAGGAAATGTACTAGTATTTGCATGGAAGGAGAGTGAGACATTATTTAGGAAATTACACCCGAAGTACACTAGACCTTGGCTAGAACCTCGATTTCCTCTTTACCTCCAGTCCAATCTATTCCAAGGGTGAAGTCTTAGACAACGCGACCACTGATGGGGGTAGTATAGATGTCGAAGTCCACTTTGATATACGGTAACTATATTTATCTTGTAACTGTCAAAATTAACGTCATATCTTAAGCACGAAAGCTTCAAAATACATGGTTTTATGGTGTCCTGCTATCAGATAAGGTTCTTCTTCAATTATTTTCGTGCTACGCGTCTTAATACCAGCCCGGATTATCCGAATATTTAAAATAATAACACTAAGGTGGAAGAAGTTATAAATTAGACGAAACGTGTCCGCATTTGCGGTAGGGAAAGTGGGAAACCATTTATTTAAAATAATGCGTCAAAATAATAGGCTGAAACTTAAACCTCAACCTCATCGTCACCGAAAAACAAAGCAAGACAATATTACCACCTTTGTCCGCGTAACCATCGGAGTGGTTATAGTTACTAATAACTTCACTTGAGTTAAAGTGCCTGTGAAAAAACATGTTCATTAAAATGTAAATTATTTTAGTTTCTTGTTTATTTGGCTATTCGTACAATTATGTTTTGTATTAATTTTATTTTAGAAAACACAAACATAACTAAACTTACAACAATATTTTGTTTAATTTTAAAATTATGTATTCTCTTTATTCTATTTTAGAATGCACAACCAAGACTAAGATTACAAACCTAGAAGATACGAAACTAATATTTTATTTAGTTTTATTATTCATTTATGTCAAGAAACAAACTTCCAAATAGATCAATGGTATTAAAGTTACCAATGTACCTGAACTTCTCTGAAATCCAATCAGCATCTTTCTTTAAATTTCTTGCAATTTCTTGACTTATGATTGTTGATAAAGGTGATTGTTATATAGTTGTTTTAACTGCACATACACGATTGTGGAGGTAGCATAAAGCCACAAGCCCTAAGGCACCGCCCAGAGTCGAATTGGGGCTCCAACAATGCATCCTATTATCTAATAATCATAATGGACTCCACCTCCGAGCGTAGCGCGGTGGAACAGTTTTGTTCAGATTGCATTTAATGTGTGTTTCATTACACATGCGCACGGCTTATTTTTTAAGTCAACATTTATTTAGCTATTAGCATTGGTTAAAGCAATACGTATAGAGGATTGAATAAATACAAACACGCTCTGATGGGCACGCAGACTAGATGTCAAACTCATCTAGTCTGAGTTTTTTGGTGATGGGGAGGTTTTTTTAATCCCCGCGTCCTGCTAACCGTTAAGGTTACACGCTTTCTTTGGTGGCTGCATGGTCTAAGGCGTTACTCTCGCAATAGACTGGACTGCCGATGACAGGTAGATTGGGGTGTTAATCCCGGTAGTGTGTATTGAGGGCGGTTTTTCTAAATGGTTTTCCACCCTCCCTTCACGAAAATGAGGGTGTACTTCCTCTAAATTCAGCCTTCCTCATTCTTAACTTACTAACGTATTTAGCATAACCTGAACAGGTAGTAAGACGCGGTGCTAAAAAAAGTGATATGCCTAAATGATAATTAGTCTATTGGATTAAGGATGAGGAAGGAAGCTTTTATAGTTAGTATGCCCGCATTTGCTTGGAAGAAAAGTGGGAAAAAATAGTTCTATAAGGAAAACAACCCTCAGCAGATCCAACTGGGATTAGAACCCTGATCTCCCCATCTTCAGCAGGTCAGTCCAACACGAGAGTGATGCTATAGATCATTCGGCCCCTGAAGTGGGAAGGTTGGGGTTTTAATTATGACTTGGAGTTAGTATCTTTTTCAAAAAAAAATAATAATCCTCCAAGCAAATGGGGCTAGATTTCCTATCATTTCTACCTTACTCATTTTTTACACAATTGAAGTAATTAAATAAGTATAGCACTGGCAGTTGGTAAGATGTTATGCAGAAAAAACCCAGCAAGTACAATGTATGCATTCTCAATCAACATTGCATACACCGTTATCCACGCATGCGCAACGTGGGACGGTTTTATGTAAAAACAACGGAATTGAGACCGGTCAAACAGTTTTACTCTATTTTATCAAACATAACAAAATATTTTTAAAATTCCATTTTAGAATTAAAAACCATCAAACTGATCCCAATTTCGCCGTTGTCAAATAAAGAATGCGGAAAACTGCACTTGGACAAGTTTTCTAGTTCGATCGTGATCATGTATTTAATTTCACGGTTAGTCGTCTTTGATATACGATAAAGGAATACTGCAGTTTAAGGATATTTACCTTCGAGTAAACGGTGCCCTTAAAGACTTAATTTAAATATAAGGGATATGAATGTTTTGCTTAGAGAAAATGAACTTGAATTGACTTGCAGAAAGGATAGGAAATACTATCGTGATAATCACACATTCAAATCCTCAGTGTATTCGGTTGGGATTCGAACTCCGACCTCTCCTTCGATTGGTTTACAAGTGCAGTTTGGAGCAAACGCCTTGGCCTTACTGGTATCGTTGTGGCACCGTTGTGCCATCTTATGGCAACCACACTATAGTAACGTTCGGATATATATACCTTCTTGTGGCAATCACACTATATTAACTGTCATAGGTCTACCTTCTTATGGGAACCACACTATAGTAATCTTCAGAGACCTACCCTCCTATGACAATCAAACTATAGTAACCATTATAGACCTACCTTCTTGTGGCAATCACACTCAAATAACTGTCATAGGACTACCTTATTATGGGAACCACACTATATTAACCTTCAGAGATCTACCCTCCTATGACAATCAAACTATAGTAACCATTATAGACCTACCTTCTTATGGCAATAACTTCATAATAACTGTCATGTAACTCCCTTCTTATGGCAATAACATCATAATAACTGTCATGTAACTCCATTCCTATGGCCTTCACATAATAATAACTGTCATGTAACTCCCTTCCTATGGCCTTCACACCATAATAGCTTTCATGTACCTCCCTTCTTATGGTAATAAAATCATAATAACTGTCATGTACCTCCCTTCTTATGGCGATAACATCATAATAACTGTCATGTAACTCCCTTATTATGGCCTTCACACCATAATAACTGTCATGTACCTCCCTTCTTATGGCAATAACATCATAATAACTGTCATGTAACTCCCTTCCTAAGGCCTTCACACCATAATAGCTTTCATGTACCTCCCTTCTTATGGTAATAAAATCATAATAACTGTCATGTAACTCCCTTCTTATGGCGATAACATCATAATAACTGTCATGTAACTCCCTTATTATGGCCTTCACACCATAATAACTGTCATGTACCTACCCTTCTTATGGCAATAACATCATAATAACTGTCATGTAACTCCCTTCTTATGGCAATAACATCATAATAACTGTCATGTAACTCCCTTCTTATGTCCTTCCCACCGCAATTTATTGGTTATTTACATTTACCTCCATTGCTTTGGGTAAAGCAGAGCAAGATGGCCGTCACAAGGCTGCACCAGAACAAACACCACTCTTTTCAGCTCCCTTCAAATTAAACGCCATATTCCAGAAAGGGTCGAAGTAAACTTAATGCCTTTTCTAAATGTGGGTCAGTTCGGTGCCGTCTCGTCCGACTTCAACTTACTGACCGAATAAATACGATCAATGAACGAGTAGAAAGGGTTTTTGTTAAGTCAAGGGGGATGGGGAGGAAAGGAAAGAGGTTGATATAAATCTATAAGGATGCCTGTGATAATTCTTGTTTGCCTCGAGAATAAAATATTGGGATTGTTTCATGATCACGATGTGTTCGATTGCTCAGAAACCATTTTGGCTATGCTACTTTACAAACATTGAAGCTGTCATCAGGCGATTGACTGTCTTATGTGCCAAGTCTTTTAGGGAATCTTAAGTGACGAGTGTAAGCCCAAGCACAAGCCTTCCAAGTGCTCAAACGTAAATGCAATGCCCGACGCCCCAAACTTACTCCCGCTCCTCTTCGAAGAACAAACAAACAAATTTTAGATTTTTGTAATTCAAGTCTGAAATACGATTCAGCCCTCAGAAGTAGTTATATGAATAAAAATGGGCCGGCCTCTTGTTCCAGTGGTCAACATCGCTGGCTACTAATCTAGAGGTTCCGGGCTCGATTCGCGTCAGTACTATAGTTTGTTTTCCCTGGGTTCGCTTCCTGGACGGTACCGTGTGTTTTTTTCTTGAAAGGGGAACCAACCCAATGTTCACCAGTGTCTGGTTAGTTAGGCTCAAGATAGGTTAAGAGTTTCTACTGGTCTTACACCAAAAAATTCTCTATCATCATCCCTTCATCTAATCGGGACATGGAAATCGCCTCCATGGAAAGAAAGAACGACTAGAATATTCCAGCGTACCTTGGGCAGAAGTGAATAGTCATTGGATAATCTGCCCACCAAAAGAAATTTGAGTGATGTAGTCCAGACAAACAAAATATTATTGCTATCATCATCATCATCGGGATGAAATAACTACACATACATGGTATACTAACCTCATAAAACGGTTACATATCAGCCCCTACCAGTAGAAGACCAGTAATGTCTAAATGATAAATCCCTCTCTTCGTATGTGATAAATGCAGGGGAGGGTCCAGGGAATTAATTCTCTCGTCATCTGTGATGAATACAAACGAGGGGCCAGGGAGTTAATTCTCACCTCATCTGTGATAATTGTAGAGAAGGGTTCAGGGAATTAATTCTCTCGTCATCTGTGATGAATACAGACGAGGGGCCAGGGAGTTAATTCTCTTCTCATCTGTGATAACTGTAGAGGAGGATTCAGGGAGATAATTCTCTCCTAGTCTGTGATGAATACAGAAGAGGGGCCAGGGAGTTAATTCTCTCCTCATCTGTGATAACTGCAGAGGAGGATCCAGGGAGTTAGTTCTCTCCTAGTCTGTGATGAGTACTGAAGAGGATCAAGGGAGTTAATTATTTCCTAGTCTGTGATAACTGTAGAGGAGGGTTCAGGGAGTTAATTCTCTCCTAGTTTGTGATAATTGTAGAGGAGGGTTCAGGGAGTTAATTCTCTCCTAGTATGTGATGAATACAGACGAGCGGCCAGGGAGGTAATTCTCTCCTCATCTGTGATAACTGCAGAGGAAGATCCAGGGAGTTAATTCTCTCCTCATCTGTGATGAATACAGACGAGGGGCCAGGGAGTTAATTCTCTCCTCATCTGTGATAACTATAGATGAGGGTTTAGGGAGTTAATTCTCTCCTAGTGTGTGATGAGTACTGAGGAGGATCAAAGGAGTTAATTCTCTCCTAGTCTGTGATGAGTACTGAGGAGGATCAAAAGAGTTAATTCTCTCCTAGTCTGTGATGAGTACTGAGGAGGATCAAGGTAGTTAATTCTCTCCTAGTCTGTGATGAGTACTGAGGAGGATCAAGGTAGTTAATTCTCTCCTAGTCTGTGATGAGTACTGAGGAGGATCAAGGGAGTTAATTATTTCCTAGTCTGTGATAACTGTAGAGGAGGGTTCAGGGAGTTAATTCTCTCCTAGTTTGTGATGAATGCAGAGGAGGGTTCAAGGAGTTAATTCTCTCCTAGTCTGTGATGAATGTAGAGGAGGGTTCAGGGAGTTAACTCTCTCCTAGTCTGAGATGAATGAGGAGGAGGGTTCAGGGAGTTAATTCTCTCCTAGTCTGTGATGAATGCATAGGAAGGTTCAGGGAGTTAATTATTTCCTAGTCTGTGATAACTGTAGATGAGGGTTCAGGGAGTTAATTCTCTCCTAGTCTGTGATGAGTACTGAGGAGGATCAAGGTAGTTAATTCTCTCCTAGTCTGTGATGAATGCAGAGGGGGATCAAGGTAGTTAATTCTTTCCTAGTCTGTGATAACTGTAGAGGAGGGTCAAGGGAGTTAATTCTCTCCTAGTCTGTGATGAATGCAGAGGAGGGTTCAGGGAGTTAACTCTCTCCTAGTCTGAGTTGAATGAGGAGGAGGGTTCGGGGAGTTAATTTTCTCCTAGTCTGTGATGAATGCATAGGAAGGTTCAGGGAGTTAATTATTTCCTAGTCTGTGATAACTGTAGACGAGGGTTCAGGGAGTTAATTCTCTACTAGTATCTGATAAATGCAGAGGAGGATCAAGGGAGTTAATTCTTTCCTTGTCTGTGATAACTGTAGAGGAGGGTTCAGGGAGTTAATTCTCTCCTAGTCTGTGATGAATGCAGATGAGGGTTCAGGGAGTTAATTCTCTCCTAGTCTGTGATGAATTCAGAGGAGGGTTCAGAGAGTTAATTCTCTCCTAGTCTGTGATAACTGTAGAGGGGGGTTCAGGGAGTTAATTCTCTCCTAGTCTGTGATGGATTCAGAGGAGGGTTCAGAAAGTTAATTCTCTCCTAGTCTGTGATAACTGTAGAGGAGGTTTCACGGAGTTAATTTTCTCCCCCTCTGTGATAACTGCAGAGGAGGGTTAAGGGAGTTAATTCTCTCCTAGTCTGTGATAACTGTAGAAGAGGGTTCAGGGAGTTAATTCTCTCCTTGTCTGTGATAACTGTAGAAGAGGGTTCAGGGAGTTAATTCTCTCCTCGTCTGTGATAACTGTAGACGAGGGTTCAGGGAGTTAATTCTCTCCTAGTTTGTGATGAATGCAGAGGAGGGTTCAGGGAGTTAATTCTCTCCTCGTCTGTGATAACTGTAGAGGAGGGTTCAGGAAGTTAATTCTCTCCTCGTCTGCGATAACTGTAGAGGAGGGTTCAGGGAGTTAATACTCTCCTAGTCTGTGATGAATTCAGAGGAGGGTTCAGAGAGTTAATTCTCTCCTAGTCTGTGATAACTGTAGAGGAGGGTTCACGGAGTTAATTTTCTCCCCCTCTGTGATAACTGCAGAGGAGGGTTAAGGGAGTTAATACTTTCCTAGTCTGTGATAACTGTAGAGGAGGGTTCAGGCAGTTAATTCTCTCCTAGTCTGTGATGAGTACTGAGGAGGATCAAGACAGTTAATTCTCTCCTAGTCTGTGATGAGTACTGAGGAGGATCAAGGTAGTTAATTCTCTCCTAGTCTGTGATGAGTACTGAGGAGGATCAAGGTAGTTAATTCTCTCCTAGTCTGTGATGAGTACTGAGGAGGATCAAGGTAGTTAATTCTCTCCTAGTCTGTGATAACTGTAGAGGAGGGTTCAGGGAGTTAATTCTCTCCTAGTCTGTGATGAGTACAGAGGAGGATCAAGGATGTTAATTCTTTCCTAGTCTGTGATAACTGTAGAGGAGGGTTCAGGGAGTTAATTCTCTCCTAGTCTGTGATGAGTACTGTGGAGGATCAAGGTAGTTAATTCTCTCCTAGTCTGTGATGAGTACTGAGGAGGATCAAAGGAGTTAATTCTCTCCTAGTCTGTGATGATCTCTCCTAGTATCTGATGAATGCAGAGGAGGATCAAGGGAGTTAATTCTTTCCTAGTCTGTGATAACTGTAGAGGAGGGTTCAGGTAGTTAATTTTCTCCTCATCTGTGATGAATGCAAAGAAGGGTTCAGGCTGTTAATTCTCTCCTAGTCTGTGATGAATGCAGAGGAGGGTTCAGGGAGTTAATTCTATCCTAGTCTGTGATGACTGTAGAGGAGGGTTCAGGGAGTTAATTCTCTCCTAGTCTGTGATGAGTACTGAGGAAAGTTCAGGGAGTTAATTCTTTCCTCGTCTGTGATAACTGTAGAGGAGGGTTCAGGGAGTTAATTCTCTCCTCGCCTGTGATGAGTACTGAGGCGGATCAAGGTAGTTAATTCTTTCCTAGTCTGTGATAACTGTAGAGGAGGGTTCAGGGAGTTAATTATCTCCTCAACTGTGATGAATGCAGAAGAGGGTTCAGGGAGTTAATTCTCTCCTAGTCTGTGATGAATGCAGAGGAGGGTTCAGGGAGTTAATTCTCTCCTAGTCTGTGATGAATGCAGAAGAGGGTTCAGGCAGTTAATTCTCTCCTAGTCTGTGATGAATGCAGAAGAGGGTTCAGGGAGTTAATTCTCTCCTAGTCTGTGATGAATGAAAAGGTTGATCAAGGGAGTTAATTCTCTCCTCATCTGTGATTAATGCAGAGGAGGGTTCAGGGAGTTAATTCTCTCCTAGTCTGTGATGAATGTAGAGGAGGGTTCAGGGAGTTAATTCTCTCCTAGTATCTGATGAATGCAGAGGAGGATCAAGGGAGTTAATTCTTTCCTAGTACTGTGATAACTGTAGAGGAGGGTTCAGGGAGTTAATTTTCTCCTAGTCTGTGATGAATGCAGAGGAGGGTTCAGGGAGTTAATTCTCTCCTAGTCTGTGATAACTGTAGAGGAGGGATCAGGGAGTTGATTCTCTCCTACTCTGTGATAACTGTAGAGGAGGGTTCAGGGAGTTAATTCTCTCCTAGTCTGTGATGATTACTGAGGAGGATTAAGGTAATTAATTCATTCTTATTCTGTGATAACTGTAGAGGAGGGCTCAGGGAGTTAATTCTCTCCTCATCAGTGATGAATGCAGAAGAGGGTTCAGGGAGTTAATTCTCTCCTAGTCTGTGATGAATGCGGAGGAGTGTTCAGGGAGTTAATTCTTTCCTAGTCTCTGATAACTGTAGAGGAGGGTTCAGGGAGTTAATTCTATCCTAGTCTGTGATGAATGCAGAGGAGGGTTCAGGGAGTTGATTCTCTCCTAGTCTCTGATAACTGTAGAGGAGGGTTCAGGGAGTTAAATCTTTCATAGTCTCTGATAACTGTAGAGGAGGGTTCAGGCAGTTAATTCTCTCCTAGTCTGTAATAGCTTTAGAGGAGGGTTCAGGGAGTTAATTCTCTCCTAGTCTGTGATAACTGTAGAGGAGGGTTCAGGGAGTTAATTCTTTCCTAGTCTCTGATAACTGTAGAGGAGGGTTCAGGGATTTAATTCTCTCCTAGTCTGTGATAGCTTTAGAGGAGGGTTCAGGGAGTTAATTCTCTCCTAGTCTGTGATAACTGTAGAGGAGGGTTCAGGGAGTTAATTCTCTCCTAGTTTGTGATAGCTTTAGAGGAGTGTTCAGGGAGTTGATTCTCTCCTAGTCTGTGATAACTGTAGAGGAGGGTTCAGGGAGTTAATTCTCTCCTAGTTTGTGATAACTGTAGAGTAGGTTTCAGGGAGTTAATTCTCACCTAGTCTGTGATGAATGCAGAGGAGGGTTTAGGGAATTAATTCTCTCCTAGTCTGAGATGAATGTAGAGGAGGGTCAAGGAAGTTAAGTCTCTTTCCCCTGACATTTCGAAAAACTTTGCCAATTTTCTGTCGGCTCATTATGCCTTTAGACACCATCACCGTTAATGCATTAAATAACATTGAAGCCATTTCATCTTATTCTCAAGAATTATGTTAGTGATCCATTTAAAGGTTACGCCTTTAGTCCAATTATATAATTCATAATACTATTTTGGGTAAAATATAGTAATTATATATAAATCAAAGACCCTCATTGGTGGGCATATTACCTAAGGCGTAAGTATCATCTGATTTGTTTCTCGCTCGAGGAGAGGTCTAACTCAAATCTCTGATGGGTTTACCAAGGTGTCCCCCCAAATGGTTTCTCCACTTTCCTTACACACAAATGCAGATAACATTTCTTTAAATTATAGCTTATTAATTTCTATTCAATCAATGTAAATACGCGGGTAGCCTGGAAAATTTTAAGACTTAATTCATTAAAAAAAAAATCAGTATCATATAAATATTTTCTTCTTTTGGAAAACATCTTTTCTAAACCCACATTTCTGGTTGCACGTTTTAAGGCTTGACTCTCACAAAATACTGGATTGTCAGTGACGGATATTTTGGATAGTATGGGGTTCAAATACCACCCTGATACTGAGGTTGTTTTGCCCAAATTTTTTTTTTTACTTTCTCTCCACACACATTTTGGTACACTTTATCTAAATTCTACCTTCTTAATCCCTACTTTATTCGTACAAATTTATGCAAATAGTTTAAGGGTAGGTAAGACGTTGCGCACATTAAAAAACTGTTATTAGAAAATATAATGACTTGTTGGATATTGATCAAATACTTGTCAAACTCAGTCTCGGAGTAAAGTGCTTGCCTCAGGAGTTGATGTTCGTGGGTTCAAACCCAACTGAAGTTTGACGGATTTTTCTTAAGCATTAAAAATCGACAGCACAACTTTCTTCAGAGGGAAAGTAAAGCTGTCGGTCCCATGTCGATTGAGGTAAGATAAAGAACCCTAGAAGGTATGTGAAAATACCTTTCCCTACAAAGTTGGTAGGACATTTCGCTCTCGCTCATAGAAATTCTCTTGTGCTGTCATTTCAAAAAGTGCACCCTAAATACCTTAAATAAATGATAAAATTTTTAGTAATTATAGCTTGCCTTGGTGGGTACATGGCTTAAGGTGTCACTTTCGCAATAGACAAGACTGGTCTGCTCAAGATAGAGAGAATGGGGCTCGAATCCCGGGCGGATGTACCGAGGGTATTTTTTTCCTGAATGGTGTTCCACTCTCCCTCTATGCAAATGCAGGTACTCTTCCCCTAAATTCGACCTAGCTCATCCTTAATACATTAGTGTGATTAGTACATAAGCGTATAACCCCAACGGGTAGTGAGACGTGGTGCTAAAAAAAATTAATATATTGGTAAATAAATATCACAGTAAATCTATTATTTTTGTAGCGTGGGTCAGAAAGATTTGACGCAGTATCAATGCTGTAGTATCTGGATGATGGTCTTGGATGGTGAATTTTGTACATGTTGATAAGGTGAGAGCCTGGAGGTTAAGTTTTGCATCAATATGCCGTATTTCATGATATATAGCGTTCTCCTTGTCTGCATCTCGATGAATATAGAGTATGAAGTTTCTAGAGGTGATAGGAAATTAAATTACGTCATAAAATTGGAACAAGGGACTTAACTAACTTTATACTCTACTCCAAGCAAACAGCTTGTCGTTCCGGTTATTTGTAGCGCGGAGTAAAGGTAGTTTGGGGGTGATACCCATGCATGATGGCCAAAGCTTGGAGGTTCTCAACTTATTGCCCGGGGGCCACAATTGAATCCATGAGTAAGATAATCGATTAAGCGGTGGAAGGGAATAGGATTCACGCAGATACACAAGATATTATAAAAATAGAGCGCAATTAAGTTTATTACTGAATGAGTATCTGTTGGAGCTTTTATGTATTTTCCCCACGCAAGTAAAAACTTTCCGTTTCTTGTCTGGAAACCTAAATTTTAACTACAATAAACTACTTTTCCAAGAAACTTGGTGGGCCGCAAAAAAAAAAGGGGGGGGGGTGGCGTAGTGGATTGTATGTGGCCTGGGGGCCGTCATTTGGAAACCTCTGCTTTAGCTCAACACTGAGTGGCAGAAGGTTTGGGTCGTATTTATTAAAGTCTCCAGGAATGCGACATATTTTTCTTGTTAGTTTTTTCTCATCAAGTTGAGGCAACGTAAAAAATCCACTTTGTTTTCTTGAATTGAGGCTTCAAAGAGTTTCAAATACCTGTGACATCTTGATATTTTATGGGTGAGGTGTGCTCTGACGTTCAATAATAATATTAAATCGATCTGGGTTCATGCAAGATCAACATTTGTGTGTTTTATATAAAGTCACTAACTTGTAAACATCATTCGATATGGATGATATTATCTCTTTGAAGTATATTTTTGTTTGATAATATTGTTTCTCAAGTAACTTTAAAATAAAAAACACAACCTCTTAAATTTATATCTTAAATATATAGCTAGTGGATCAATGAAAGATCTAAACTTTTCTCCAGCCAGGAATATAATAACATGCCTACTTTTTGTTATAATCTGGTTCATTTATAAGTTTAAATTCAATTATAAAAGTTAGCAAATTCTTTCATTATAGGAAAACAATTTTTTTAAAGAATATAGTAAATATATTACAAATTTGTATTTACCGACAGAAAAATGTTTTTAATATGTAGGTAGCAATCTTTGTAAATTAAAACAGTAACGTTTGCTGCAGTTTCAGGGTTGTAATATTGATGATCATTTTGAGAAAGGCATTTTATTAAATTTTCATTAGTGTTTATTTATCACAAAAATTTGTATTCCTGTCTCTTCAGGTCGTTGCAAATCTTTATCTTTATTTCAATAATATATATAAATTATGTTTTTTTTAAATAGTAAAGTTTAGGTCAAACAATATATATTTGATAATAATTGATTTAGGCTTAGTATATTGAAATGCATTAAAAAAATTCCTCGTAACATCGATAGTAAGTTGTAGTTTAATTTATAGATACTTTTACATAGATTTTATATTCCACCAGTGTCGATGATGCATAAAACGTTTCACCTTAAACACACATTAATATTTAATTATCTGTTTACAGAAATTAAAAAATAAAACAAAATTGTCGTAATCTAGAATATAGTTATTTTTCTGTGCCTCTGGTGGCATAAGACGGCTGAGAAGAGGAAGGACTGTCCTTGTCTTAATGTTTTGTCCATTGTTTGAAAGAATCCGGGTGTTTAAAATAGAAAGCATTACTTTTCTACTTACCTTTTTCATATTATACACCATGATTTTATATATATAAGTGTATACATATGTAATTATATGGTATATAAAAATGTACTTTAATCACTGTATGAACACTATTATTAATAATATGTTACAAAAAATGATTGAGGTGTTTAAAAATGGTGTTAAAGATGGTATGTACACGCATTTGTGTGAAGAGGGGATGGAGAAATATCAATGATAAACTATATATGGAAACCCAATTCATGCACCCAGCCTAAATTTGAACCTAGACCCCTCTTTCATTGCCATTGAGGTATTTTGTGAGCCTGAAGTCTTATACCGTCTGAGGACTGGAGGTGTTATAACAACTCTCTTGCTTAGAGAGCGATCAATCAGCTAGTTATGCCTTTAATTGTGGCTGTCAAAGTGCCCAGGACACCCTGCTAGGATTCGATACCTGATCTCCCCGTGAGCGTCTAGGTGTGTTGGCGTACTTTCATAAGTTGGATTGTAAGTCGTGTGGTAGTGTATATGTATATTCGCTTTGCTCCCATTGAGTTTTCTTTGCAAGTGGATGTAAACTAATGTAATTCCAGAGCCGTTTTTTGATAGGTCTGACCGTTTAGCCACAAGAGACCTCCAAAGAAAGGTACGCATCGACTTTAAAGTTGCTACTCCATTTTGAATTTTTTCGGGGCTTAAAAATTAAAATTTTTAACTTTTGGAACTTTCCCGTCGGTTACAGGCTAGAAGCTATAAGTTTGCCAAATTTCAGGTTTATAGCTCATCTGGAAGTGGGTAAACATTAATGTCAGTGAGTGAGTCAGTCATGTGGCTTTATAGTAGTAGAATATGTTACTGTTAATTCGATAAATCAGTTTAATATACATAATCACCGGAGTTTTTGTATAATAACTAACAATTCTGGTGAATGCGATAAAATGTTCATGTTGTAGTCAAATTATTCACATTAACATTGTTATTATGTAGTCCTATAATAACCAGAACCATCTGATTAAAGTGATAAATCTCACGTTTGTGCAAGTTTGAACCTGTCTGAGTCATACGTGGCATCTGTTGTGCGTATAAATTGAGGTTCATATTTTATTGAGTGTGGACGTGGGGTGTTATCTTGATATGGAATCTGTTTAAATTAACCTATACATAACCTAACCTTCAGAATATTATAATTTATCACTTCAACCAAACAGGTTTTGTTGTTATTTAAAACATCTGGATAAAATAATTAATTTCCTCTATTTAATCACATAAACAATTATTTTGGAAACTAACCGGTCACTATGCATAGTAACTAATTTATTACTATAACGGTAACATATATGTTAACTAGCATGTTTAGCAAAAAGATTATTAACGAATTATTTTAAGGGTTTTGATATTGCTAGGGTTAACTAAGAAGAAATGCATTCACATTAGCCTGAAGGGAATATGGAAACCCGCTCTCAGGGGATCCGCTGAGATTTGAATACTGACCACCTCGTGACCACCAATCTAGTCTGTTGCGAGACTGACCCCCACAATAAATATGGGTGTGTTTTGATCAAAAATAAGGTTTAGGCAACTTAAGTTCCATCACAGTAAATAAAAAGGCTTCTGTGCAGGTCCAGCTTACTAACCAAGTTTTCAAAAAGATTGACAAGTACAAAAGTTCTTGGGGTAAATCCTAGGTGTTTCCTTAAATGATTGAAGGGCATACTTACTGGTTTTTTTTGAAGGACTACTGTTTTATTTGAGTGATGACCTTTTGTCTTACAGAACAGGTGGTAGTACACCCATAGGTACTGGATTTTAAACAAGTACTTTGAAAGGTACTTCTTTTTTGAAATTAGAAAATATAATATTTTGAATATAATAATGCAAGCTCAAGGAACTTCAACCTTGAGTTTTATGGTTTCGAAAGGTTGTATTTTCATGCTCTATTTGCCAAAAGCAGGATTTTGGTGTGTAAAAATACCTTTCAGAACGAATTTCCTACCAAAATCAATGTAAACTTACTTCTCTCAAAGATGTTTCTTGATATTACTGATTATTTGTTCCTGGAGTTGCTTTGGTTTTAATGCAATGTATTAATACATTTTTTGTACTTAAGTATTATTTTGAAGTGATTAGCATCCAAAATCCTAAATTTATTTATAATCAATAATGAAAGTCTAAAAAAAAAAGAGTTAAAATTTCAATTCTATTTATGTGTCTGTACGAACATAGTTTTTATTTACATCAATATTTGTTGTTTGAAATTGACGATGAAACCAATGTTCTTTTAGGTATTATTGAACGTAACTCAATGTTACCTTTACTATTTTCCCTCTATCTACTCTTATCTCCCCCACCCCTTTTTTTTTGTAACATACACATAACATATTTAGAGTTCTTGGTGACCTGGTGGTCTAGGGGTAAGGTGTCCGATTTCTGTACTGGGGATCCGGGGTTCAATCCTCGGTCCTGGCACAAATTTATCTTATTACCAAACCCTTCCTTCACCTCTGACAAGACATCTTGTGAATGTGGGGAAAGCCAGGCCTCCACCGTGGTTTCGGATTCCACGTTAAACTGTAGGTCCTCCATAATCACCCTACCATTACGCATTAGCGTAAGTGCGTACAAACCGAACTGTTAGTAAGACGCGGTGCTAATAGTAATAATAATAATATAGTGTTATTTGTTCTCAAAAAATATAGTCACCTTTAATATAAAATGTTTGTAGTCATATTATGTTCGATCATCCTATTTACCAAGTTGCCAGCATATTTGGCAGTATGTTTGAATGTTTATTTAATACCATGTGGGGGTTAAGTTACGGTCCAATTTTCACAGGAAGATCCATGTATAAATATAAACAAAATATTATGTTTGACATTAATAACATTTTATTATTTTATTATTGTTATTTTATAGGTAACATCTATCAATTCATTTTTCATTCATTCACGATATTTAACGAGCACTTTCTGAACCGACTGATAATATCAGCACACGACTTATAGATTAACTTGAATCTAGAACAGTCACAATCTCCAGCTCCGGGTCGTTAATTCCTCGCTGTGAAAGGGGAAACCTACATTTCAACAATGACTAATTTTTCACCTGTATCAGGAATTGAACCAAGGATCCTTAGCTTAGTAGAAAGACAAGCTACCGGATACTATCTATCAAAATGTACATTTGCAGATAACATTACCTGACCTAATACGTTAAAGAAAATCTAGTTGCTTTTCTAGCTTTCAAATAAGGTTTTTCCAACAACAAAATTCACTGTAGTTTGTGAGTCATGTACAAATATAGTATCTTTAAAAAATAAACTCTAAAGATCTTAACATACAAATCTGTTTCCATTCCCTGGCGGTCACGTTTATTAAAGAGGTAAGAAATGGCACAATCGACAGAGATTTCTTATTTCTTACTCTCAATTTGTTTGTAATAAACTAGAGTTCTTTTCTTTGAATACGAAAAATTCCAACCATGTTTATGAAAGTTTTAGACCGGCCATCATTTCTTTCACATGCAACGTACTCGTAATCTTCTACACATTGGTGCTCCATTCCCTCCGCAGCTGGTATGTACAATATTTCAGCTATAACAGATCAGTCGTCGTAGGAGATGGCAGGTCGGAATTTGAACAATTTTATAAAACAAATTTATTTTTAAAAATATTACGTTTAAAGGACTTTATTAAGACGATATTGTAAGATTATTTTTTTTGCTTATCATATTTACCCGAAAAATTATTATGATTCTAAAATCAGATGAAATTAGGTAGAAAAAAATTATACTATGTGCTGCACAGACTTTTCCTATATTTCATAAAAAATAAATAATATACATTGTTACAGAAACACTCCACCAAATAACATAGATGAAATATTATACACTGTTACAAAAACATCTAAAAAAATAGGATCACCTTTGTCCACCAAAGAACATAAGCAATTTCAAATCTAAAAGACTTGAATTTTATATATACATACATATATATATATATATATATTTTTTCTTATGGCTCAGAAATTATTGGTTTTATTAAAACAAAATATTTTATTTTAATTAGGACTATAGCTTTAAGTGATGAGTTATTTCATATCTCAAATAGTTGTAAAGATATGATAAAAATTGAAATTATCCGCTTATGTACCTTCAAAGTAATTTTCACGAGAAAGGTGACCTGGCGGTAAAGGGGTAATGTGTCAGACTTCTATGCTGGTGGCCGAGGTTCAATCCCCGGTCCCGGCATAATTTTATCTGGTTACCAAACCCTTCCTTCCCCTCTGACAAGACATCTTATGAATGTGGGGAATGCCAGGCCTCCACCGTAGTTCGGATTCCACGTTAAACTGTAGGTCCTCCATTTCATCTCCCCATCACCCTACCATTACACATTAGCGTAAGTGCGTATAACCCCAATGGGTAGTAAGACGCGGTGCTAACAATAATAATAATTCACGAGAAAATGAGAATTTCCATGTTTTTGAAATGTTAAACAGTGCCTGGATACAAAATTTAATCAAGATGGTTAAAGTGTATTTCTATAAAGTCAATTTTTCTCCTTTTTACTTTCATTAATATTAGGGTTTGATATCTAATTCCAAAAACTTCTCGGGGAAACATTATGAAAACCTTAAATACCAATTTTTGATGTTTAACAGTAATTATAATAAAATTATTATCGTCAATTAATAAATATATATTAAAACAATAGAACGGTTTACAGTTAAAATCATAAACATAATATGTGCTTTATGATTTTAATTGTAAACTGTGATATGTGCTTTTATAAATATTGTCAAACATCAAGACTTGAATAGTGTCTCAGGGCAATAATCAACCAAGTTTTACCTCGATTGGTAAAATAGTTTCGACTCTAGGCCAAGATACAGAAAAACGGCATCTCGAAAACAATTTAACATTCAAACCTATTAAATCCTAGTTTTTTTGGTTTTTTTTGACGATATCAATACTTCTCCCTACAATGGGTCGAAGAGAAAGTAAAAATTCATATTAAAGTGGTATACTCCGAAGCCCTTAACATTTGTTACTTTGTTGTTTCGCTTTGATAGTCACGTGGACTACGAAGTCAATGCCTCTGATCTGATTTGTTGATAAGAAGTAAATCTGGTTTCGAATGCTAATAACGGGCTAATAACGCTCTTAAAAAGTATCATACCGATGACCACAAACAAGTGCTAGTGTGTTACTCCGCAGTGGCTGACGTGAGCGGTAGCAGATACACCCGCACAGTGTTTTGACCGCACAGGGTGGTAGGGTGACAAGTATTCATTTCCTGTGGAACCACCACCGCCACCACTCTGTCCAACTGATTACCGCTGTTGTTGGACGCCACATAGTACTATCACTGTGCTATATACACGTTCCTCGGTGATGACGTGAACGTGCCCAGGGCGACATGCATGTCTTGGTTCACTTTCAATCCTTGTCAGTTCCTACTTCACACATTAGCCTCGTCGGTTGCGAGGCTGCCTAAGTGTCAATTACCTTTAAGGCTTGAAAAGGTATGCCTATAATTGTGTAGTGTTATTTAGCATTCTCCTTCCTCTAATTGATGCAATGTTGTTGATTTATTGTTTAAAAACTTTATTTTACTTATTGGCTTCTTTACACCCCACGTTTTATTTTGTGAATTATTATTTCTTTTATTTTTTTCTAAAGTTATACTGCCCGATTATCTCTTGTTATTGTTTGAATATGATATTATTGAACTATATAAGGAATATTTGGAGCACTTGACTCTTTTTTTCCAAGCATTTGTAATCTTTTAAAACAGCAGCATAACTTTCATGTTGCTCACACCGTAGTTCGATCATGGAACACATCACAGATATCACCAGCGCTACGTCATCTTCGAGCGTTCGTGTTATCAGCTAGTCGGCTGACAGAAATCCAAGTAAAAATAAATCACGCAGAGACTCATGGGAAAGATATATATATATATCAGCGTGAACTTTGAATTTGACGTAATGGAAGTTACGAAGATTTTAATTCACTAATATGTACATTTCTTATATTTCTTATTTAATATTTTAATTTTTATTATTAAATTTTATTCTTATTTTAACTATCCAAAATTGATGGCAAACCTTTATGAGCATTACTATGATGCATTGATGTTCTCTTTGGAGTATAAGAAAATACCACTTTTGAATTGTTATAGAAAAGACTTGAAATATATATTAAAAAAAGGTATAGAATTTTCTTCTTTGCGGTGTCCTAAGTAGTACAGGGCAAAATATTTGATTTTCTCACCATAATTAATTTTAAAGTGACAATTATCATTAAAAATTATAATATAAACATATCTACAGTGAATTAATAGGCCAGTGCTGGACTAGAGGATATTTCTATAAAGAAATGTGGAATATTTTCAATTTGTAGGAGGAAGACAAAATCATCAAAATGCCCCCACCCCTTTATACATGGACTTTTTAGTGAGATTAAACAAGAAAAAATCCTATCAAAGAGGTTTACGAAACTATTTAAGACATTAAGAAAGGACAGTAACTAAGCTACATCATATGTTATTCATCCCAGAGCATTATTTTCGTTTTGTTTTCAATATGAACACATTTATAGTAATTTTCAAAAATACATTTTTTTTTAAATTTATGGCGCTATCAATTGAGATAAGGTGTTGGTTGGACTGTAAAGTATATAATGTTAACTTTCACTGAAGGTTAGACTGATGGCATGGACTCCGGTCGGTGTTTTTTTAATCTAGAGTTTACCGTGGTGGTCTTTGGGTAAAGTGCTCACCTTAGGACTCAGTATTCGTGAGTTCAAACCCAGCTGGGGTTGACAGATTTTTCTTTAGCGATAAAAATCCGTTGAACAACCTCCTTAAGAGGGTAAGTAAAGCCATCAGTCCCATTTTGATTGTAGCATTTAAAATAATGTACGTGAAAATACCTTACCTGAAAAAAATTATAAGCCCTTTTGCTCTCGCTCATAGAAATTCTCGTGTGCTGATATAATCAGTCGGTTCAGAAAGTGCACGTTAAATACCTCGAATAAATAAAATATTTAGAGACAAGCTCGGAGAAGCTGCTAATAGCATGTGCGGAAATTCACGATTATTATTATTATTATTATTATTATTATTATTATTATTATTATTTAGCACCGAGTATTACTACCAGTTCGGTTATACGGTAATTCACGAATAAATTTTATCCTACCTTTCAAACCTTATTTGAGATGAAGCCAATCTTTTTTCGTTATAGATTTCGTACACAAATGTAGTCATTGTTTAAAAAAATTCAAACATATTTCTTTGCGGCCAGCATCGATAACATTTTACTATATTATTTGTATCCATATATAGATATTGATAATGTTTATTTTAAGTGACAGCAGCAGATAACATAACTTGCTGTATGAATATATTAAAAAAATTTCAGTAACTTCAGTAATAGCTACTCTTCTTCCTACCAAAGTCAGGGAATAATATAGGAGCATAGAGTAGATCTTTGTAAATCGGATGTTCTAATTTAATAAGGAGGCAACATCACAAATTGTATTGGAATTTGTATTTTCCTGCTCCCCTGTTTGTTCTCATACTGTTGGACAGCTCCCTCCACCCAGGGTCGCTATAAACCCACTTGGTTTCTGGTGCTTATGAATGAATGCTCAACCATTCCAGCGCCATAGTACTTTAATAAAAGGTGAGGATGAATAAGGCTGTTTAGGATAGCTGTATCAGCATTCGCTTGAAGAGAGAATGGGAAAACGACAATGTAAATTGCGTGTGCGCCGAGCCAAGGTTTGAAACTTTCCATCATGTCTGCAATTAACAAAAAAGTAACATATATGAAAACTTACTTTTCGGTAGCTTAGTGATAGCACGGGTAATATTTTTTTCAACAACCTTTATTTACAAACACATATGCAGAATAAATACTAAAATAGCATTGAAAACTAAATTACTTTTCTTTCAAACAAACTAAACTATTTTTTATTTATTTTTATTTTTAAGAAAAAGGTTTTCATTGTATATTTTTTTGTAATTTTTATTCATAGCTCACCGCTTCAAAATATCCATTACAATTTTAATTGATGTGTACAAAAACAAGTTCATAAAAGAAAATGTGAGTGTATGATTACATTAATTTTTTTTTAAAAAAAAGCATAAAAATAGTTAATATTCACCGTAGTTTTCGCATTAACTATTGTATTTGTTATTTTGTGATAGCTGCCCTCATTTTATACTAAGAACAAGTTTCTCTACTAAAGTAATTTTTTTTAATTGCCCATTTAATGAGGGATACATAATACATTGTCTTGTACGTGGCAAGACACACTGCACTAACAAGGCAAGTCAAGGTGATCTGGCGATCTAGGGGTTAGGTGTCAGACTTCTGTGCTGGCGGCCGGGGTTCAATCCTCGGTCCCGGCACAGATTTATCTGATTGCCAAACCCTTCCTTCACCCCTGACAAGACTTGTATTAATCACAACTTGTGAATATGGGGAATGCCAGGCCTCCACCGTGGTTCGGATCCCACGTTAAACTGTAGGTCCTCCATTTCATCTCAGAATCACCCTACCATTATACATTAGCGTAAGTGCGTACAACCCGAACGGGTAGTAAGACGTGGTGCTAATAATAATAATAATAATAATAACAAGGCAAGCCATAACTCGGTCTCGTTCGAAGTAGCTCGGAATAGTTCGGAGCATGCCTTTCGTAATTATAACCTTTTTTTTCAGTCTGATCAGAGCTATGAAGAATCATGACGGAAGATTTTGATGCCGAGTTTTTTATTGCTATAATAATTGAGTCTAAACATTATATAATTATCATATCATTATGATGGATCATATCAACAGCAAATAATATAATTGAGAAGTTAAGGGAAGAAGTTTCTCATGTTATGAAGAAACCAGGTATGTCTGTCTTATTGTTGAACAAAACTACATTGTTGCTGTTTGAGCGGGAGTGAAAAAACTATGCGTAGCGGCGTAGGTACGTCGTTTTCAATACTAAATGACAATATGTTTACTGTCTAACAAAACTAAATTATTTTTTCTAGAGCGGAAGTGAAAAAAAATATTAGCTACGTTTTTAAATATACACATAATTTATAACAACGTCTCATGTAATTTATTTATTGTTGAAATAAATTACACTAATGAAGCTCAAGTGGGAGTGAAAAACAATGTGAATATATACCTTTTTAAATAAACAAGTATTAAAAATGTTGTTTCATGTGAATATTTTTGTTTTTTAGTAAGATTAGATTATTGATGTTTGAAAGGGATTTTTTTTAAATAAATAGATACCTTTTTAAGTACACCCGTAATAAAAACGACATTATTTGATATGTTCAACAGAATTGGCACATAAAATTTTAACTCTGCAAATAATGATGATAAAAAAACTGTGGATACCCTAGCGTAGTTCTTAAAATTATATTTATATCTACCGAATGAACTCGTATTACACATGTTCGCCTTAGACGTAGAGGTCAGGGTTCACATCATGACTGAATGCGCCGAGGGTGGTTTTATGCATTGATTCTCACACGTGTTTTCACATTCTTATTTCATGCTATTGTTGCTTTTCCTCTTATTCACCCTCCTCACTCATACCATCAGTTAATATAGTTAAGCATACCAATATCCCCAATCTTATGTCACAGGCCCGTATTTTGTAAAAAATTTTCTTTAGTATTCTAGAAAAAGTGACAGCTACAGATAGCATGAGTTGACGTGTGAATACGTGAAATTAGATCTAGTAACTTTTATAGCTGCCCGATAAAAATTAAACTGTAGTGGTTGTAACTTTTAGGTGATGTTATTAACTTTGACAAATGTAAGATAAATATACGAAGCGTTTGTCAACGTTGATTAAGTAATATGAAATGTTCACAACATATTTAAGGTTATTTTTATGTCAATCCGCCTCTAGTTACTCTTTATTTCTTCTTCCTAGGGCTCTAAACGTCTGGACTTCGATTACCGACAAGCGACGAAATTGTATATCTAAATTTATCTCTCTTCCTCCCCGCTAATAGTTTAGTTAAATAGCGTGTGGTCTGGTTAAATTGTATGGCCTATTATTAAAGTCAGGATAATATTTTAATGGATTTAACAAGGATCATATTCACAACTAGCATTTCATTTGACTCCCTGAACCCTACCAATAGAGATGCAGTGATTCAAATTGGGGGACTCTCGTGGCGTATATATGCCAGCGAAATGTTTTGTAAGAGGACGCAAATGTTCATTCCCTTATGTGTTCAATATAATGATCCGCCGACCACGCCCTTCTAACATATTGACTCTCAAACAAAGGTTCGGGATTGGGTTTCCTCTTTTGAATATTTACTTGCCTGAATGTTCTCTTGGTTTTGAGACACCTGGGGTAATTGTTATACTTAGCACCACGTCTCACTACCCGTCGGGGCTATACGCTTAGGTACTAATTACGCTAATAGGTTAGGAATCGAGCAGTTTAAATTTAGAAGAAGTAAACCCGCATTTGAGTGGAGGGTGAGTGGAAAACCATTTAACAAAAATCACCCCAAGTTCACCCGAGCGAGATTCGGACCTCGATCTCCCCGTCCTCGGCAGTCTATCTCAACATTAAACTAGCGCGTAGGCTAACTACGTCACCGTGACGTGTTGGGAGTGGACGGGGTGATTGTTGATTTATAAGACCACTATAAAAGAGTTACTACTATTTTTTTTATCGCGTCCTACTATCCAGCTGGGTGATACGCGATTTTATAAACCACACCAATAAAGTAGGTTTGAAAAAGTTTTGACAAAAAGAAAATGTATTGTTATTTACATGGAGAGAAGGTGGGGAACTATCTAATAAAAAACACTCTCAACTTACCCTTTCCGAGATTCGAACCTCAACTTCCGCGTCAATGGAAAACCAGATTAGACTATTCTGGCATTGTCCGCTTGACCTTCGATATTTATATATCATGATCAACTTCGGTGGTCTTGGGGTAAAGTGCTTGCCTCAGGACCCGATGTTTATGGGTTCAAAACCCAACCAGGGTTGATGGATTTGTCTTGAGCGATAAAAATCCGTAGCATGCCGTCGGTCCCTTTCCCGGCAAAATTGGTATTCACCTTTCGCTATCGCTCATAGAAATTCTCGAATGCTGATATAATCATTTGGTTCAGAAAGTGCATGTTAAATACCTAAAATGAAACAGAATTAAAAATATATTATGTTTGAATGGGAGTAGGCCTATTATTTGAAAGTAACGTTTTATTGTTTGGGTATTATCCTCCTAGTACCGATTTCAAGCACTGGTAAAATATAGGAAACAACATAATCAAAGGACTAATAGTATGGAAGGTGGGGGGATGAATTTCTGGAAATAAATAATAAAATATCTAAACATTCACTTTGCTGAACATTTTTCTGTAGATTATTATTTTTTGGGTAGAATAGAGTCTCGATAGTTCTAGGTAGAGTTTCTCTCTATGCATTTATTTTACAAAGGATTAACAATGTGTGGCTACGCGGCAAACGATCAAAAAATGGAGGGGGGAACAGAAAAATCCCTTGATATATTTTTTATATTATAATAAGATACATAGCGATATTATGTTTTTTACATTTAAGAAATTATCTTTGTCTCATAACATTTCTAAATATATGTTGAATACTTTTTAGTTTTTACACATAAAAACGTATATATATATATAATTTATTCCTTATCATTCGAGTTTTCAATAGTTCAATATGGGCCTAACCTCATTCAACTCGAACAATCGAGATTATACTGTATTTTATAACAATGTTGATGTACGATACTGCGTATTATGAAGGGATCAATATCTTTTAGTTTAAATAACTACTTAATTAATTAACTTTGTATGTAAAATATATTACCATGGGCTCTTGGTCTTACGCAAGCGCTGGCTATTTTATTTATATGTCTACACATAAACTATTCATTTTTATTGATGTAGAGGTTTGTATTCAAATCCAGGCCGTTTGCATACGAGTCGATTTACCACACGTGAGTTTCATTGCTGTTTTCCAAACTACTAATACTGCGAGGGTTAACTACTACTAAAAACAATCCATGGTGTGAGTCCTCAAGTAAGTTATACCGACCAAGCAGCCGCTGATGTTAGCGATGATAGTGCCAGCATTTGCGGGTAGAGGGTGTCATGTGATCAGTACAACAATGAGCCCATAAGCCTTTAATCTCAGTTTTCTAGATCGAAACTGCTACATCTTTATTCAAGTAGCTTTTTCCTCATGATGCTGAGTTGCAGCCCCTTGCAGATCCACTGCCTCACAGTTTAATTTTTGGAAGCACCGTGAATCAAACCATGGCTCTCTTAATCCAGGTATTCTGACCATGAAACCCCAGTGGAGATACGGTCCATGGGCTATATTTATAGTCTAGTCTCGGAAGTCAACAAATCTTCCAATATACGATTTACAAGAAGTTCAGGTTGAACGGGGATTGAATGTTGTCCAAATATCGACGACCCGAAATCTCAAATTCATTTATTTGTGTTTCTGGTAATGGAGAGATCGGGTTTAGAATCCTGGCAGGGTGTACTGATGATGGGTTTTTTTAATGGTAAATTGATGTCCACTCACCTCCATGAAATTCTGAGTACAATTCCTATAAATACAACCTTCCTAATCCTTAACACATTAGCGTGATGATGTATGCATGTAGACCGTAATGGTGAAATTTTTTAACAAAGATAAATTGTTAAAACCCCTTTTGTTTAATGTTCATACATTTTATCTGGATTTAGAAACCTTAAGGTGAGACGAAAGTGGAGGTGAGATAAGTTCCGTGATTATGCAGGTTTTTTTAATAGAAAACTTTTTTTTCCGGCAAAACAAATAAAATATTTCTTCAGTAGGAACATAGAATTTACTTTTCCAAATTAATATTATAGCCTTTGAAGAGAAACTTGCTAAACGAAGATAAAATACTATTATCAAATTCTAGGACACCCTTGATATATATTAAAGAACTGTTTAGATTACTGTGATAGTAACATGAAACTATGTTTCTACTGGCTAAATATTTTTTTTATTTGGCAGATTTTTTTTGTATAAAACTTCAAAAATTGGTTACAGCTTTTAACTAGAAATACTTACCACCACTTTAATCTATTAATTAGCCTATCTTCTTATTGATCTACATAAAATAATCTTGGCTTCATTTCTCATCATAATCATAATTTATCTATTATAGTGAAATTAGATATGTCCCTTTTAACTAACTTAAATATCAACGGCCTTGAATCTGGTTGTTGTGATTGTCCTTTGATTAATTGGGATGTGGCGCTTAATAGCCAGATCGCCGCCATTGATGAGTACAAAGACACGCTGATAACATTTAGAGCGTTTTGCTGTCAAACCCGTCCGACAAGTGAATGCAACTTTACCGACTATTTGCACTGCAATTTGCTCTCTAGCAGAGGGGATGGGTTCGGGCCACTTGAGGGAGGGGTACAACTATTCTGCATATTATGGATTTTCGTGGGAAAGTCGCTACAGGATATGTCCGTGATTATATTTTACATTCACTTCTTCTTGAAGTAAATTAAAGTTGTTGTTTTTAATATTGTGGGCAGAAGGAATAGGAAGTACAGGAACAGTTACAGGAATGGAATGAGGAAGTGAAAGAATGTGGAATGAAATGTAGAATGGCAAAATGTGAGGTGATGTTAGTGAATAGAAATAGGGTAGGGCCTAGTAAAGCTATAAAGTTGGATGGAGAATTATTATTATTATTATTATTATTATTAGCACCGCGTCTTACTACCCGTTCGGGTTATACGCACTTTCGCTAATGTGTAATGGTAGGGTGATTGTGAGATGAAATGAAGGACATACAGTTTAACGTGGAATCCGAACCATGGTGGAGGCCTGGCATTCCTCACATTCACAAGATGTTGGATGGAGTAGAGCTGAGAAAAGTACAGAATGTAAAATATCTCGGAAGCATGATTGAGGCGAAAGGTGGAAGTAGAGAGGATGTAATGAGAAGAGTACAGCAAAGAGAGTTGTTCTATAGGTGTGTAAGAGACCTGCTATGCAGAATAGAATTGCAAGTATAAGAAAGTATTGTATAAGAGGTCATTTGTACCCATTGTCACATATGCAGCAAAAATATGGACAGTGAATGTAAGGTAGATTAGTAAATTGGAGGCCATGGGAATGAAGTTTATGAGGAGCATGCTAGCTGTCACGAGTAGAAACAGGATAAGGACTGAAGTTATCCGGAAAAGAGTGGTAGTAGAGGGAATACATGAGATAGTAGAAGAAGCAATACCGAGATGGTATGGGCATGTACGAGGATGTAGAAGGAGAATATGCTAAAGAAAATGATGGAAATGAAATACAGTATGTAGAAAAAAATACCTCAAGGGAGGCCAAGAAAGAGATGGGCAATGCAGATAACAAAGTGTGCAAGCGAGAGCAGAAGAATAGAACCAATTAAAGGCATAACAATGGTGGAAGAATAAAGGAAGATGGAGGCGTTTTACTAAACTGACCTGGCCACAGGCGTGAAACAGTGGATGTTTGATTTGGGATCATAGATGCTATGAATTTTTTTAAGACTACGCTACTAACTCAGGTATTTAGGATATATATATATATATACTTCTTAAGTTAGCAGCCAGAAGGTTGGTTTGATGGGATTTTTATCCATCCGGAGCTGAGCAAGCACTTAGCCCTTCAAATGGTTAGTGCGCCCCGCACCATCTGGTATTATGGGGTCTTCAGGAAGTGTTGTGTTCTACTGTTGCCTTTCACACTGAATTCTATGAGTGGGCGCGAAAAGGCCTACAAATTTTGCCGGAAAAAGGATTTTCACAAGTCTTTCAAGGTTCTTTTACATGCCACAATTAACATGGGGCTGACAACTCTACTTCCCCTCCAAAAGAAGTTGTGCTACGTATTTTTACCGCTAAAGACAATTCCATCCACCTCGACTGAGTTTGAACCCACTAACATCGGGCCCCGAAGAAAGCACTTTACCCCAAGACTACCGAGGTAAATATATACCACGTCTTCGTACCATTTCAGGTTGTACTCACATATTGATAATAAGCTAATGATATAGGAATCGGAAGGCATATTTATAGAGGAAATGTATCCCCATTCGCGTGGAAGGAGAGTGGGAAACCATTTAGGAAATATACCCTCACTACACCTGAGCGGGATTATAACCCCGCTTTTCCTTCAATGGAAATTTGCTCTTAACAAGTAAAATGATGTATTAGACTATGCGACTAACGGTACAGATAATATTATTAATAATACTTTAGGAGGTATGTGTAAGGGAGGGGGCCGTAAACCTCAAAAACATTCCTCTCAGTATGTCTCTTGTTGCCTATAGTCAGACCGACACTGGAAGAACCCTTGTTGAAAGTTATAAACTATTATAAATCTTATTTTTATATCTCCATTTACTAAGCATTGTGTTTTGAAGCTGTCACTTTTATCAGACAATATCAATATTGATAAGTTTAAAATTTATATCTTTTTCTTCATGTAATATAATATGCATTTATATTTTTGTGGATGAGTTAAAGGCTATCTGCATTTGGGGGCACGTGGCGATTCTCGTCTATCTGGTTCAACCGGTGACAGGGAGGTCGGTATTTGAAACCCGGCCTGTTGTATTGAGGGTGGTTTTCACTAAATGATTTCCAACTCTTCCTGTGCCCAAATCCATGTACATTTCCTCGTAAGTTCTAAATAACTCATCCTCACCCCGTTAGAGTACATATATGCTGATAGCGTGTACGAGTAATATTTTTTTAAATGTAGCATTTCTAAATGCTTTAAAATTTTCGAAATTATACTTTAAATCACAACATAACTGGCAAAATAAAGGGAAAAAATATTTTTTCTACGATTTATTTTTAAGGTAAAGGAGTGTCTATGCAGCGTGTTTCAACCGATGCGCCATGTTACTTTGGGGAAAGATAAATAAGCTAGAAGAAATTGGAAGAATAAAAATAAAGATTCTTTAAATCCATGGTCAACAATATTTTCAAAAAATATCACATTTATTAGAATTTTTACTATTAAACTTCTAAACATGATCTTAATACGCGTTGTTTAAATGATAAAATCTCTCTTTAAAAAACTTATGGTGTGCTTTGATTATATTGGGTACCTTGTTCAGTGTGCCTTGCGTAGAAAAAAGTTTAAAACCACTGGTTTATGGGTTTCACATCCAGGATAGACTGTTTCTACAGCACACACAAGTGTTTGGTGTACATTATCATCGTTAAAAGGTCAAGGGCCGTCTACAGGAATTAATTTAAATACAATTGAAAAATGTCACCTAGGCACGGGAATCAGAGAATGTTGGAAACCCTTCCACTCGTCAGCTCAGCACCGCCCACCACACTATTTCCGGCCCACTGCATACGACAAAGCTGAGCAGCGGCGGTTTTATTTCGTTCGTGTTCGGGTGCGTCCGTCTCACTTCGGGCAATGTGAGGACATTTCGTTCGAATCATTAGCACGTATTTGCCATTTAAGGCCCGTTGACACGGTGTTAGTGAACTAATGCAAGTTTAGTGGTATTAGCTTACTAACATGCTAGTTGTGTGGACACACATTTTTCACTTAGTATCGCTTCTAAAAACATGGCTGAAAAGGAAGTTGTGCTATCTATCTCTCTATTGGTGCAATTTTTTTTATCACTGAATCTCATTTCTCGTTCGGTTTATTTATACGTATATATTAATTACGCTTATGTGTTAGAATCTAGAAAGGATGAATATAGAATAATAATGGGTGGCCAGATAAATTACAATTTTTCAGTAAACGCAGTTTATCATAATTAGTTGACCTGTTTAAAAAATTGTTTTATATAAACAACATAAAAAAAGTTAGTGATTAGTATGTCTCATATTTGTTAGTTCCTTAATAGATTAAAATATGTTTTAGTTGTTCCCAAATAATTATTATATTATTCCTCTTGATCTGTTAACTCACTTAACATACATGATAAATAAAATTAAACTCAAATAATGTCAATAAATCCCAATAAAACCCTCAGTTGGATATTTTTTTAAATAGGCCAAATGCAGGTTTTGTAAAACCGGTTTTAAATTTTGCTATACTAATAACAAAATATTTTTGTTAAACGCTAACTTACTATGCCTAAACTATTCCTTAAAGATAATAATTCATTAACTTGTATATTAGTTTAAATATAAACTATCTGGTTTGCTATGCGATAATAATATTATGTTATGTATCTACTCAAGTTTCCAAAGCATTACTACAAAGTGCTTTAAGTGTGTGGGCTGAACATTATTATTTAAAACTTATAAAGATTGGTTAAAGTGTCAAATACAGAGATTGGAAAACGTACTGAAGATTTTGCGTGAAAATCGCCGGCCATTCATAATTTACTCGCCGATAACATGAATATTATGTTGCCGGAACTAATCACGGTACTACAATGTTGTATTATATTTTGTGATTGTATATAAAAAATACACATGCCACGTTGATTGGTAGTAAATAATGGTCTGATAAAATTATCGATAACATTTGTTTACCGATATTAAATAATATCTCTCACAAGGAACATTTGCAATATTTACGTAGGCATAACATTTTATTTTCGATTCTTCTAGAGAATATGTACACCTAATATAGCCTTACAATATCCCTCGCATTCTTAGCTTTATAAATTCGGTGCTTAAAATTGCACAAAAACTCATTATTTTCATAACATTCCACAAATAGTTTCCCCCGCACAACCTATTCTTTAGTTGCCGCCATTTTGAATTGTCTACTTGCATTATTAAAGTCGGAAGGTGACCAACTTTTTCACTTGCAAGTAGACTTGCTTTTTAGTAGCTTGCTTGTCTTTTTACACGGCGCAAGCTGTGCACGCGCAGCCAAATTAATGTAATTGCATTAGTCAACTAATACCGTTTAATGATTATTGGCTACCTGTCACAGGGGGGAAAGCTGAGATATGTTTCTAATATTTCGATTTTTCCTCGTCGAGTTTTCCAGCTATATCACATGAACATAATACATACTTTTAAATAACTCCAAATATAGTCGTACAGTGTCATAAACATTTGTTTGTCTCTTTAAAAAGGTTTATGTGTGAACTTTTTGGGAGGAGTAGGTCAAACTGACTACAACTCAATATTTTTGCCCTATTCATTAAAATTTACCTAATTTAGACTGTAGTATAGCCTTTAGCGGTGGACGAGGGATCTAAGACGTTAAACTCGTATTGAAATAGACTTTCGTTTGCAGGAAGATACGTACTCGAATCCTAGCTGGTTGCGGGGTGTTTTCCATCCGTTCTCCTGGCTAACGCGATTGCTTCCTTTTTAAGTTATTTTCATGATCTCCACTGTTTGGATGTATGTTTATTAGGCTTGTTCCTGGATCCTGAACTTCGAAAAAAAAATTGGGTAAATTGAATGTTTCCGAAACTCGGCCGGGCAAAATTATTTCCCGGGATTTTTTGGGAAAATGGTAAAGCCACAGTACTCTGTGAATGCTCTACCCCATGCGAAAATATACCTAGTACACCACTGATATCCCTATAATAAAGAGGTTCCATACGATAATAGAGCAGAAATGCCGGTAAGACTAATTATACATAATCAATAGTTACATAATTAAAATAACGGTAAAAAGGGCATGGTTAGATTCGGAAGTGGAGCATTTCAAATACAAAAAGCCTTTTATATCCGAGAGACACACATCAATTTATATACTACTACATTATTACAATGGTTTAAATATTTTTTGGGGGGGAGGGGAAAGATAAATACACTATCAATACAAAACTATCCCAATAAATATAGTATTTTATATGTATTATCACTTTTATTTTTAAATTGGACTGCCTAGTTACATGGACCTTTGAGAATCCAATTGATTTTTAAAAACAATTTGTTTTCTTCTTTTATTGCTTAGCGTTTAACAACTCATTTATACAATCCTCAGGGCAATCACAAGGCTATTATTTTCATGTTTACCATCAATTCTACGAATGACTTAATCTAAGAAGGCGTAAGGATGAGTTGGGTAGTTTTGAAATCAGTGAACCCGGATTGGTATATATAAAGATGGGGAAAACCACAATAAATTTAATATTTTGAAAAAAATCTCTCAATTTATAATACCCTTGTTGGAATCAAGATGATGCTGGTTAAGATATTTAGTGTTTGTTTACGGTTATGACCGCTATTCAATTATTGAATGCATATTTACGTTAGAGTTAGGTTCTTAGTGTTGGTGACCTCTCTTAGATCAATTTTTTTTTGGCACAGCGTCCCTCTATCCATTTGGGTTGTACGCATAAGTAGTGATAAGGAAAGATGAATTTGAAGGAATTGCACTCACATTTGCGTGGATGAAGAGTGGGGAAACTTTTAGGTAAAATTACACTCATTACACCCGTCCTGTATTCTAACCCCGATATTCCCGTCATCAACAGTCCAATCTATTGCGATAGAGACGCCTTAGACGACGTGACCACTGAAGCGGGTGTGTATGATAATGTTTTCTAAGTTGCACGTTAAATATAGCTTGTAAAATGAAAAAAGCAACCACATCATGTGTAATTTTGAAAGTGGTGGGTAGTTATCGGCCCGACCTGATGTTCAAGAAGGTGGGGGACGGTAGGGGGGCTGCGCCAGTGCTGCCTCGTGGCGGCAGATGAGGGTAGCTCTAGTCCCCGGCTGCAAGGCCCGCAGTGCGCCCGCCTCCTTTTGTCAGTGTGGCGGTGAATTTCGGGTAGTGCGTCAAGTAGTGTGAGTTGTGAGGGGGGGCAGACGTGTGTGTTTCGGTGGTGTGTGTGTGCCTTGACTAGCTTTGTCCCAACCCTGGTGGAACGATGTGAGAGGGGGGGTCGTGTGATACCGCTCCAGAGGGGCTGGCAGCAAAGTGGAACATGCCACGGACCACTGACATGAGCAACAACAAAAACAACAGTCCGCCCACAACCGCACCATGGAGACGATAGCGGAGGACGCTGAGAACGAGTGCGAACTCGGTACCTTGCACCTTTACTTAACCATTTAACAATATATTGGGTGACCTGGTGGTCTAGAGGTAAGGTGTCGGACTTCTGTGCTGGGGGTGCGGGGTTCAATTCTCGGTCCTGGCACATATTTATCTGATTGCCAAACCTTTCCTTCATCTCTGACAATACGTGTATTAATCACAACTTGTGAATATGTGGAATTTCTAGGCTTACACCGTGGTTCGGATCCCACGTTAAACTGTAGATCCTCCATTTCATCTCACAATCACCCTACAATTACACACTAGCGTAAGTGCGTATAACCCGAACGATTAGTAAAACGCGGTGATAATTATAACAATAATAATAATAACAGTATATTATTTGGTGTCATGTGCACCAATTTAAAATATATATAAACGCTCATGATTACTGTAAATAGTATTATAATCTTATTACAAGCTATCAACGCCACTAAATTATCCATGGAAATAGATTGAAAAATGCTAATTTTGAGGAAATACACTAGCGGTCGCCTGAAGTGAGTGAGGAAAATCACGCTGAGAGTGAACATAATTTTACTTAGCCTAAGATAGAAACCCAACATCTTGTGCTAACCTTATACCTACTATTATAATAGGGCCAATCTATACATTAACATTACATTATTTTAGGCATCTTCTCTGCTTGGACGGGTCTCTCGGAGATGTACAGACAATAAACCTGTCCACTTAATCATGTAAACCTGGTTTTGACCTGGAAGGTAAGTCTTACCTGGACTGATCACACTATGACTATCTTATAAACTACACCATAGTGTAACCAAGCCAGGTAAGTTTACTATATTTCCGGGAAAACTGAGTGCAGCCTTTGTCTACTCTGTATGGTAGTAAGCTTACCTTGCATTGTTTCACTAGGGTTTAGTGTAGTGTCACAGTGTAGTCCAGGGTTTGGCAACTTTTTAAATATCGTGGCTTGTATGGGCTTAAAAAAATCGGTTTACTTTCTAAAAAAAAATATTTACAACTTTATATTTCTCATATAATTAGGCTATTTTTATGAACACAATTGTTTATTTGCTATATCTTTAGCAGGACAGATAAAATAAATCTGTGGGTCGGATCCGGCCCACGGGCTGTAAGTTGCCAACCGTTGGTGTAATCCATCAAGGTAAGATTGCTTCCTTTCAGGGTAATTTGAGTGTACAACATAACGAATAATAATTGTACATTTGTAACATTTACAATCCAAGAAAAGTTGTCCAGCTGTTTATTAATCTGGGGTGGTGGGGGAGTAATAATTCACCCACCTTATCCACTTCCTTATAGGAACACCTCTGCATGCGTGCTACACGAACTATACTTCTTCACTCCAGTGAGCTGAATTTTATAAGCACATCTTTGATTTATTTAACATATGTTTTTCCGCTTAGCTTAGAAAATAAAATAATATATTAACATTATTAAACAAAAAATGTACTTTTTAAATACAAGGTTATACCCTAACACGTATTAAAAACTTAATCTTGGTCGGAATATTTAACCCTAAATATTCAACTACCACCCTAGTAGCAACCTTTCATTATTGTTAATATGATAATCAATAACACTATCATTAAATTATTATATGGACACCATCTATGATCGAACCAAGGTTATTTTAGGATATTAATTAGTAATCAAATAAGCCTGTTTTTGACACATTTACTTTGCTCGTATTCTGACCTCAATCAACGTTCCTATTGACTGATATAGCTCACGCAAAAGTGGAATTAATTATTGTGAATTTTGCCCCGTCTGATTGAACCGGGCTGCTACCAAAATTGTTCGGTCCTTTCTCCTATGAATTGCGGTGCGTGACCTTCGGTAAAACCTACAACTACCAGTTACCAATTAACACATTCGGCGTTGTTTGCCACATTATTTAATTGTGCGCTTCTACTAAATGATGATCTCACCGTTTTAAATGAGTAAAATCTTAATAAAAAAACACAATAACTAACAGTGGGTATTCGACAAGGTATTAATTGTCGAGTTACTTTACATGGCTTAAGTTAGGAAGAGCACATTTTATGTTTTTTTTTTAATTACAAAACTATTATACAACTAAATCCGCACCAAACTTAATCTACCCTTGATGAAAATAAGCTTACCTTGCTTGATTCCACCATGGCCCAGCTCCTTTGATAGTGCCATATTGTAATCTGTCACGGTAAGTTAAAACAATATATATATATATATATTTATTTATTATGTGATAGCGAGAGTAAATTTACTATAATACTTTAGTGTAAAATTAAACATTGTACTTTTTAGTTCCAATCTTACCATCTTGCTACTCGTTGGAGCTATCAGGATTATAATGGGGAGAGGGAGATAAAGGATGAGGAAGTTAAAACTTAGAAAAAATATACCCACATTTGCATGGAGAGCGATAAAAAACCATTTAGGTAGGGAAAAAAAATTCAACAACCCCAGTCCGGATTCGAATTCCAACCCCTTCGTCACCAAAAAACTTGAAAAATATTAAACAGACGCTTTTGTTCTCGTAGAAATGTCCCTACCCCTCTCAAGAAAGTGATTTGTCATCATCCTCCCCGTCTAAGGGGACTGTTGGGATATATCCTCTTAATTATCTTTATAAACTCTGTCCCATTAGATTAACCGGTTAATAAAATAACCCTTGTTTTAATATTTCTGTGCACAAAGGGCCTCAGTCAAATAAAAGTAGTTTTCACAATTCCCTGCAGAAAGGCCTTCAGTCAATGACTAAAGAAGCCCTTTCCGCAAAGAACAATTAAGTCACTACATTGATTAAACACATCTCTGGTGGTCTGACTGAGGTCCTTTCAATGTCAAACGATATACCATCTTCAAAAGGATGGATTTCATTTTATGATTGGAACCCTCTTTGCAGAGAGCTATTCATTAATTTTTATTTTCTCGCTATCTTACACGTAGAGAAAGTATTGTAATTGAACTTGAGATTTTGAAGAATGTTGACGTTTCATGACCCTTCGAATCCAAAAAAGTTGTTTTTGAATGTCCTTCTGTTTGTCAGTCTCTGTCCATCTGCAATATCTGTACCTCGGACTAGAGCCTAAACTATTTTACCGATCTGACTAGAAATTTTGTATCTAGGGTTTTCATAGGGTTGCCCCGAGGGTTTTTTGGAATTGGATATCTAACACTAAAATTAAGAGTAGTTTACTGAATGGCAAAAAGAGAAAAAATCGATTTACTCAAAATCGGCTCTAACACTTTTGATTACATTTCATTTATGAAATATAAATATTCCAAATAAAATGGATACTCTTACTATTTCGGCAAAATGACTAAGAGTTCCGGTCGGATGCGTGAATTCTTATTATTTATCATATTTCCGTAATTCTTTGAGATACGAAATTACTTATCATTGAAAATATGTAGGTTTATTTATAATACAATTTTTTTATTTGAACATATTTTTATAAAACCAATAACTTTCAAGCTATACGAAATCATACATATATTTTAACTTTTAGAACACTAAAGGTAAAGTATTGCGACCATAAAAAGAATCTAGCTCGTAATGTTGATGGATGTCGACGTCTCATTACACCCTAACCCTAAAAAAAAGTTTCTGCATTGCCCTCTGTCTGTGTGTTTGTTTAACCCTAAAATTAAGAGTAGATTAATAAAAGCACAAAGGAAAAAAGTCAATTTTCTCAAAATCAGCTCAACAATTTTGATAAAAATTCGTATCTAGGCGTTGATTAAAATTATGAATAAAATGTATATTTTCATTTTCCGATGAAAATGAATTTTAGGGTACCTTACAGAAGCGGAAATTGTAGTACCATTAAAAATAAAAAAACTTTTATTTGAAATATATTTTTATAAAACCAACAGTTTCTGAGATATTGGCAAATATATTAATATAATTTTTGAACTTTAGTTGTAAAGTTATACTACCTAAGTTTTAACGCAATAATTTTCCAATGCCATAGAGTAATTAAATATGAGTAAGTCTTTCAAAGAGTTTGTTATTTTTCCTTTAAACTCTTAGGAGCAATGTTTGTATAACAATGAACTATCTCCATTTTAGACTCAAAAGTCAATATTTACATTTTTTATTGGTCAAAATTTATAAATGAGTAATTGAATAGCAATGCGATGACATGAAGATGTGCAACACTTAATAAAATGTTAAGATTTTAACCGGAAGTTGAAATTTTTAATACCAAGTGTTGACCCTTCTGAACCCAAAATTGACCTTTTTTATTGGTCCAAACCTACAAATGAGGACATTCTTTATAAATAAACTTATAAAATTTAAAGCGGAGACTCAAATGTTTTACGGAAGTTTAGTGCAATTTATGATTGGGTTTGCTAAATTAGTATATTATTTCATTTCACATTTATTACGTGTTTTGAGAAAATATTTCAATTTTTAAGCAATAAAGCGAGAAAATCCGTGCGGAGTTCCATGCCACTTATTTTTTTACATCATTACTATTTCCATCCAATGTCTTGGGTCACTTTTATTCAAATCATATATTTTTCCACTACTGTCTTGCTAGCACTTAGTAACTTAGTATGCCTTATAATCTAACTTAAGACTGGGGGACACCCACAACATCTGGTTCCCGGCCGTTAATTTAGCACTGTGAAAGGATAAACCCACAGTTTACCAATGATTATTCTTTCGGCCATGCCGGGAGTCGAACCCGGAACCCTTAGCTCATAAGGCAGACACGCTACTGGCTGAGTTTAAGTGTCAAATCCAGCTATTCATTATTGTAGACTACGGTACTTCTATCGATCTTTGATTTATTTATACGCCATAGTATATATTATATTCCCCATTTGCCACTTCTGACGTGCCTATTTTGGCAGAGTGTGTCATTTTGTCAGCGTCAATATTTTGTTTGGTGTTGCATTGATCACAAAATTTACTAATGATTTAATCGAAGGGGTGATTCAACTCATTGGCTTAGTCACTAGCACAACTGTCCATTGAACTAAGGGTCCCAGGTTCGATTCCTGAAAAGGTCGAAAAACCATTATCATTGGTTAAACTGAGCTTTACGTTTCACAGTAATTGTTTGCTGGCTCCTGGGAAACACGTGCTGTGTCTGTTCTAGTTAGTTTGTAAGTAATGTGCTGAAATAATCAATAGGTTCAGAAAGTGCACGTTAAACACCCAGGAGTTCTAGTACCTACTGTCCCGTAAAGGGTCGTAAAGTTCAATGTCACCGGCAGCGGTAAGCCACTTTTATGTTGTACTGTATAACGTTTTAAGGTTTCGAACTGGTAGGCCTACTTTATATTATTATTATTAATATTGGGTGACCTGGTGGTCTAGGGGTAAGGTGTCAGATTTCTATGCTGGCGTCCGGGGTTCAATCCTCGGTCCCGGCAAAAATTTATCTGATTACCAAACCCTTCCTTCACCTCTGACAAGACATCTTGTGAATGTTAGGAATGCCAGGTCACCACCGTGGTTCGGATTCCACGTTAAACTGTAGGTCCTTCATTTCATCTCACAATCACCCTACCATTACACATGTGATGCTCACACAGAGGTCGGGAAGTGGGCCCCAAAAATAATAACCATGAGGTCACAAGAGGAACATTTTTTATTTTGATAAATTACAATGATAAAATGAATGATGAGTACATTAATGGCTTAACCAGCCTTCGCTTAGTCTGTCAAGGTGCAGACTAAGCCGCCATAACATACAATATATTACTTGTCCTACAAGAGGAACGTAGAGTGATAGTTTGAAATGAACATTTAAATTTGGCGCCCAAGCGCGCGCATACATTATCAACTTTAACAAGAAAAAGCTCGTAAAACATAGCCTCGCATAACTATAAAAAATATTAAAATTAGTTAGTTTAAATATTATAAGTTGAAGTCCCAACCATGACCGTTGGAGACCTATCCTAAATTACCAAATAGCCTAAACCAATAACAATGCTCGAAGAAGTATAACACGTTGCCCAATCTCCCGTTGCGCCTATAACATAAATTAACTATCCTATACAAAATGCATCTAATTCTAAACAAACTCATATCCCCAAAAAATTACCCTAGACAATATTAAATGTTACATAGATGAACCAGAATACAGGTTCGGGCGCGCCTACCGTAAATAAATAGAACTAAGCAAAATATGAATCTCCCCAGAAAGTTACCAACATTTGATCGTGGACCAGCCACGCCAGATCAAAATAAAAGGTCCCCATTAATAATATATTAAAGTATTGCCAAACAGTAATTTGGAAAAGTATTCCCTCCCCATATTTAGATCCAAAGAGAATTTTGATAGATTTTACTTTAATATTATTTCAATCAAGCGCCCTCACCTTGTAAAGCCAGTGATACAATGAGTGACCTATGATGTTACAGCGGTTGTTATATACAAACAAGTTCTCAGTAAAGGGGGGGAGAAGGGGAGGCACATAGAACAAAGGAAGGGTAGAGAACAGCGCTCCGGTCCGAACGCGGAGGTACCAGTAATTGCCAGGCTAAGCTGGAACATTCCAGGGGCGGATGTTTGCCAAGTCAAGTTGGCAACAGTATTTTCTTTTGGAGTTTGAGGTTCTGATTTGGCTCGCGCCTCGGTCAGTCGTAGTTGCCCAAGCCAGGAGAGTGGATGCGTCGCAGCGAGTACGTGCGTCCTATTTGACGGGGAGAGGCCTCGGTGGGACTTGGCGAAAGTTGGTGAGAGTTGGTGAGCCTTGGTGAGTCAGACAACCTCCATATTACTAGGTTGTAGTGTGTTGCATATTCTTTGTTTGGAACATCGTTACAATCATTAGCGTAAGTGCGTATAAGCCGAACGGGTAGTAAGACGCGGTGCTAATAATAATAATAATAATAATAATAATAATAATAATTATTATTATTATATTTAGCACCACGTTTTACTACCTGTCCATGTTGTACGCTTAAGTACTAATTACGCTAATGGGTTAGGAATTCGGAAGGTTGAATTAAGAGGAAGTGTACCTGCATTTGAGTGGATGAAGAGTGGAAAACCATTCAGGACAACCCCCCCCCCCACCCAGTTCACCCACCACGATTTGAACCTCGATCTTCACGTTCTCATTAGACTAGCTCAACACAAAACCAGCGCGTTAGCTAACTACACCACCGAGGCGGGTGCCTACTTTGTGGTTTCGTAGGAATCTCACCGCTAGAAAAGCGTATTTATACGTCAAGTCATGTTATTTGCGTCTGTCACTTTAAATATTATATTATTATTGTTATTAGTAGTAATAATTATAATCCCGTCTACTACCCATTCGTGTTATACGTATATGTCATAATTGCGCTGTGTGTTTTAAGAAGAAATTTATAGTAAGTGTAGTCGTTTTTGAGTTTAAAAACCATCTAGGTACATTTTCCCGGTTCTTGAACCCAAACATTTCCATCATCTGTTGCGAGAGCGACGTCTTAGCCAATTCGAACACCGAAACGTATAATAAATATTATTAATACATACTAAATAACAGTAAAATCCGCTTTAGGCTTAATAATCTAACGCGTCAATCTCGTATTTAACTGGCCTGTTGATGATGGGGAGATAAGGGGTTTGAATCTCAGTCGGGTGTGCTGAGAGTGGTTTTCCCTAAATGCTTTCTCACTCTCCTTCCACGCAAATGTGGATAGACCACTTCTAAAATGCTTCCGTCCTCATCCCTACCTTATTAGAATACTTATCAAACATGCGTATAACCTTAAACGGTAGTAAGATGCAGAAATAAAAGAAACATCGTAAATGATATCATTTTTGACTGTGGATGAAAGGTATTTTCTATTCATATTTGATTGTACTAGGTTCAACGCAACCCCTCATACCACGAGCATGCGTCGTTGCGTAACTTCCTCATGTTCACCTCCTATTGTCCTTGAGTCCCCTCTCCCGACCATGAAGGCGACGTGAACATGACTCCGGTCACTTGCTCGACTTATTTTACTTAATACGTATCATTATAACTATTATTAGAACCGCATCTTACTACCCGTTCGGTTATACGCACTTACGCTAATTTGTAATGGTAGGGTGATGTGAGATGAAATGGAGGACTTACAGTTTAACGTGGAATCCGAACCATGGTGGAGGCCTGGCATTCCCCACATTCACAAGATGTCTATGTCAGAGGTGAAGGAAGGGTTTGGTAATCAGATAAATCTGTGCCCGGACCGAGGATTTAACCCTGGACTCCATCACAGAAGTCCGACACCTTACCCCTAGATCACCAGGTCACCATTAATACGTATTACTTATATCACAAAGCCTACACAGTTAGTTTGCATAGTATAAACAATCACCTACTGCTCGTGGCTGTCATATATACAGGGTGTCTGCGGGGCTAGCAGGTTTCACTCTCCAGGTTATAATATTAATGGCTTATCTAGACTACATAACTTTTTAGCTCAGTGTGTGGAAAGATTAGCCAGTACTAATGTACCATTTTCCCGGAGGTCGCCCAGCTGTACTAATCGTACATCCTTTTTGTGGAGGCTCATTCCATTTCCCGATTTGATGAGCGGATTATAGTGGGTATCACAGGGTGGAGCAAATAAATATCCAAATCTAACTTAAGTCTAATTAATCAAACCCTGGTGATCATGGGAATTGTTCCCCTTTCAAGAAAAATTCCCTGGTACCATCCAGGAATCGAACCCGGGACCTCAAGATTAACAGCTGGGGGCTATGCCCATCATACCACGAGGCCGGTTTTCAGGTTTTGACGTTGGACTTGCATAGGTGAGCACACGGTTTAGAATGTAACCCCCCTCTCTATTGTAGTTAACAGAAAGAAGGAAGGCTGGGGTTCGAATACCTGCTGGTATCTTCTCCCCCTGCCCCCATAAAAAAATGTTCAACACTCTTTCCATGTGAATTCGGATAGATTAAATCTCAATTCTACCTTCTTAGACTCTAAACTATTAGTGCAAATATGTTGATAGCCTTGATGGGTAGTAAGACGTGGATCACAAAAAATAAAATTAGGTCTGGACCAAACCTGGAACAATGGTAACACGGTCCAAGGCATTAATATCGTTAGAATTGAATTTATGTAAACGGATGGGTCAAGGATCGAATCTTTGCCGGAATATTCTAGATTGGTTTTTTCACTCCCATGTTCACTTTCTACTGGCGCACTTCCCTACTCCTATTTGCAAATCAAGTCATTAATAACTCTTAGTGTTAAACCTAATAATAAAAAACTATATATACCGAGTTCTTCTTCAAGCATACTGTGGTTCCCAATCTCTGCATTTAGGGTGCATTTATTTAAAATCATCTCCCTCCTCTCCTCAACCCCCTCGTCAACTTGTTCTTTAAAAAGTAAATAAATTTATATAAAATGTCCCACCAGCACTAAAATTCATAGGCGCCTACAGTAACAGACAAGGGGGAGGGGGCTGTAACCTACCCGGTCTCCTGGAATATCCAATTTATTTAATTTAACACACTAAATGTTTTTTTTATAATAAAACATTGTTAATGTATTTTATTATTTTAGTTGGCCTTACAATTTTTAGTTTCTTCGAGCAAATCTACTTTTATAGAAACAGCTATAAATAAATTTGACTATGAGCGTAGACGCCTTTAATTTATATTTAATTAGGCAGTATTTTATGTAATGCTTTGAAATGAGTTCATATTATAAGATTCTAATAAATTAAATCATTAAAAAAGTTTATTTTACCCCTCTATAATAATAATAATGTATCCATATATTTAACTACTTAGGGTTTCCTTCCTTTTAAAAAGTGCCTTAACTTGATTGATCATTGTACGATGTTCAGTGATGAAAATAAGATAGGAGATTTTTAAATAAAGTTACCAAATTTCCAAGTGTAAGGTCATATTTATGATACCAAATTATTTATAGAGCTATGAATATAATTATTTTTATTTTAATGCATGACATTTTATGTTTATAAAGTTTACTATTTTCATTCAGGTTAAAGCAAAACACTGCTCTTTGCAGTTTCTATAATTTTAGTATATTTATAGTTCAGTAAATGCCAGTTCCCAAAGAACTTTTTTCAGGCGTGCACTTGTGGGTGGGTGGGGATTTGTATTTTCCCCCTTCTCCTCCTCCCTGAGAAAAATTCAGCGGATGCAAAAGCTAAAATTTAATAAGCAATAAAGCCAGGTATTTGAAAACTACCAGCGAAAATCGAAAATCTAATGTCTAAAACCGAGCAATTGAGTTCTACGCCAGGGGTGTCGATCTCAAACAGGTGTAAGGGCTGCATTATATCATTAAGGAGACATCGAGGGCCGTACATAAGATAATTAATTATATTATACGTTTTAAATATATATACAGATTGAAAAACTATTTTCCCTCGACCCTTTTCATTTTTAAAGTAACTGATTTCTATAAACTTATTTTTTTAAATATGGATGTACAAGGCAAATAAAAAAAATAATTTTAACGGTCAATTTACAATTTTAAAAACAACTGCTAAAATAATAAATAAATAGTTATGACAAATACAATAGGCCTAATAATAAACTTAGTTCATAATTCCATTATTTTTAATTTGAAACAAAATGTCAGAATAGTAATTTATCACAACTATTTTTTATTGGAAATCTAAAGTCCATCCAACTTACTAAATTATCGAAATCTGGAGAAATATTTTGACTTGAAGCAATCCTCATTGTGCTTAGAAAATGTTCATCTGTAAGCTTTCTTCTTAACTTCAATTTACTTCAATTTTAAAAGAGAGAAAAACTGTTCACAAATGTTTGTACTTCCGAACATTGATAGTATTTTAACTGCGTTCATTTTGATTGTGGGATATTTATTACCCAAATTCTTCGAGTAAAACTCTGGTAGGGTCGATTTAACCGCACCCGTAGGCCGTATGTTTGACGCCCCTGATATACACGATTAAACCTTAGGTAATGAATATAATAGTGGAATATGCATTAACCAGATTGGCCAGATTTTCAGTACCGTTCGTGTTTTTTGTGGGTAAATTACAGACAATGAATGTATGTACGTACACATAATCTGTTCATGAATAGCTGGTATGTTACCTTAAAAAAGCGCTCTGATAGGTCGAATTTGGTTACGTGACTACGCCCCTCGCTCTCTGATTGGCTGTTGGTTCCCCCTCCACTTATCCTAACCCCCTCCCCTCCTCCTGACCCACTCTCCGGTGTTCCAAACCTATTTATTCTTGTCTCATTTGTTTTTTTATTTGCTCATTGCTTTTTATGTGTGCTCGCTATTTATTTATTCATGGTTTTTTTTATGTCTTTATAGGATTGGGATGTAGCGTTGAAGTTTTTTTTATTTATTTATTGGCGTGCAGTCTACAGCGTTGGGTGTTCCTCCCTCGTCATCGGAGGGAACACGGAGCACAATCAATCCTGACGACAGCGTATCGAGGAGTGTGAGACCTTTTTCACTTCCCCCTCACTACCCCATCCTTAGAGCTATGTGTCGCAACACCCTCCCTCTCCCCTATGTGGTAATCAGGTTGCCCGGTGTCGCAACTCCTTATGTGGTAATGGTTTATTTTACCGGTGACTCATACCTGGCGAAAGTTTGGCGGATCGATAAGAATATATCGTGACCTTGAATAATGTCACAATGGGTTTTCCCTGACGACTGGCGCCAGTTTAGAGGCTCGACAAGACAAGTTGAGACAAGAATAGATCGTGAACTTGAAACCGTGAAATAGTACAAGAGGTCATTGATCCTTTTCATATTTGGTGACAGTTTGACGGCTTGACAAATCGAGAATCGTATCTACGTGTAAGGGGGACAGAATGGTTTTGCATGAATAAAACACGATATTACAATACATATATTTATTAAACATTAAAGGTTTTAAAGACATATATTAAAGGTTTCACATATATCATACATAATATTTACTATACACTTTTACAGGAATGCCACTACGTTTTTCTACAATGTATCTTAGATGTGTTAGTAAAATTGTTTTTAGTTCACAATCCAGCATACAATAGTCCAAATCGATGATTTGACGTGTATAGTAGGTAGAACTGATAAGATAAAGGTTTCTGATGTGCGTTTCCACCGTAAGCTGTTCGAGATGGATAACATCTACTGATTCTGCTAGTTTGTCACATACATCAACGACGAGTGTGTCGATCAAATCGTTGAAATATTGTGCGACGGGTGTCGACGCTGTGGTTGATGAGGTCCCACACATCACAAAGACGCGCCCAGATAGGTGATAGATAGGCGACCCGTTTGAGTCCGGCGTCTTGTTTCTCACTGATGACGACCATACGGTAACCGCACATGCGCCTTGGAGAGATTTCAGGATTAGTCAGATTAATCTTCTGAGGAGGCTGTGGGTTGCTGAAAAACTTTGATATGACCGACTTAAAGCTGCCCAGTTCTTGCCACTGGGTACAGTTAAACACCGCACAGTTCCCTCAGCATTTTTCTAGCTGGACATAAGGCGTAAAGTTGTTCTTGACGCTCATGCCAATGATGACTCGCTTGGTGTTGACTTCGTCCAGCAGGAACAAAGTGTTAAACATATTGGTGATGGCGAGCAACTTCACCGGCTTTCCTTTGCGGTTGCAAACATATTGACCTTCAATGATATTTGTTCGTTTTAACGACTGTCATGGTTATGGCCGGCATGCCTTCGGGACTCACCTTTTATAGGCGCATGCTTATTGGACGCAGCCTATTGAGGGGTGGCAGGACCCTACAATCTTGAAAAATGTGTTGTAATATCTCACCACCTTAGCGTCGTTGTCTGTATGGTTGGTGGGCGAAAATAGGCTTAGGAAAGTTTTCATTTGAATGTTCTGGGTGCGATAGAGAAAGTGCATTACACAATAATGTCTGCAAACGTCTGAGGCGATGCTTTGAAGTTGTAGCGTACTATGAGACGTGCGGGAAGTGTTTTCGCGTATAAATACCAGATGTGGATTTTTACGGAGTGGAAAACCATAACCAACCAAACCAAAATATTCTCCCACGCCGTTATTGTCGATAAAGATGGTGGCCCAATTCGTCTTAGGCTTGGTCTGTGGATCAGTGTTGATTACTTCGGTGGCAGATCGAGCTATTCTTGCGGGTAATTGATCAGCAGGGAAAACACCCGACCGTACAGAACGGAACCACGGGCTTGTTTTCAGCGTACCTCTTATGGTGTGCGTGTACATCTTCAATAATCCAATCTTGAAGTCCCCAAATGATGGAGGCCGAACAAAAATTCCATATAGAGCTATGTGCCATGCGCATGGTGCAGCCAAATTTAAGTGTTTTCAAAGACGAACAACCTCTGTCGTACAGATCTACGACGGGTATAGGCGTGTATTTGACTAGAAACTTTTTATTTTCTGCACCCTTGACGTAAACTGTTTCTGCACGCGTTGTGGCACGGGAGATGAGGGATTTGAACAGGCTATAATCTACATCACCGCTATCTCGGGGAATACCATGCAGTTTGTTGACGATATAGTCGAGTTGCTTTTTAGTGGCGGATGAAAGTTCCTCGATAGTGTATGGGGGTTTTAACACCCAATGTTGAAGTAATGTACCGCATATAGATAAAACACTCAGTTCCTTGACGATAAACTGTTTTTTGTCGTCAATGAAGCTTTAAAAATCCACAGTGACGTCCATGAATTAAATGACAAGTGTAAGAGGCGAGAATCCGTAACTCTCCAGACTCGGTCACGACGTTTCTGTCTTTATCTATGATGATGATGATGATGATGATGATGATGATGGTAAGCTCCCCGTACACGATACAGTTGACGGTTTCGGCGAGAGCTCTGGTGAAGCTCACTTCGATGCTCAGAGAGCCATGCCTCGTCAAATTCCAATGCGATGTCATGTGGGTAGAGAGATTAGGTGTGAGTTTGAAAGCCATGAGATTATATTCCTTAGAGAAGGCTTCTCGTGTGATGTCGCTACCTTCGTTCATGAAATGGATACTCGTTCCAGAAAACAGTGTGTGGTAGGACATGACATAGTAGCGGTTTGAAAAATCGGGCTGTAATGGTTTCGCCTGCACTTGTTCCCCGTAAACGTACAGCGAGAAATGGTTTATGCCGTAGGTTTTGAAGATACACAGGTTCTTGGTGGCGTCCCCGTTGAAAGCAGCGTTTGATACAAATCTCACGATGCATCGTTTGGGTAGCTGTTCGATGAATACGTTGCCCAGTGATTTCCCTTGCACACCCGTAGGAATAATGAGTGTTTTTACTTCCACGGGGTGATGGGATACTTTACGGGACTGACTTTTAATTCCTCTACATGTGCCAACAGTATAGAAGGTGCTACTTTGACACGTCGCCTTCAAAGGCTGGCTTCAGCGATGTGAACGTTAAACTGAGGGAGTTCAGGGTTGCCATAAAACTAAACCCATCTTCGGAACGGACCAACTTGACTCTGAGTTCGGTGCCGTTCAAAAGGTATTTTTTGGGGTTAAACATGTCACCGTGTGGATACCCCAAAAGATCCACTGTCTTAATTTTTGCGGTGAGACTGCAACGGGCCACAAATCCTTACTTTATAGTGGTGGCGAGCTCATCCAGAATGATTACCTCTGCATTTGGTGTCGTTCGGTCCTTCCAGATAGTCCCTGACTGTTCTAGTCACGTCTCTCGTAAAGTCGTAATCTTGTGGTTCGTCGTTTGGTTTTAACAGTATCTCTAAAGCCTCGGCTATGGCTTCAGCCATCTCTTTTCATTCGTAAACCATGCCGTGTTCCCCATGGATAACGGGTATGGTCTTTTTTCTAGTATTCCCTCTGAGTTGTCGTGTTACTTTCCACAACTTGTCTCTGTAAAGTGTGGCCTCGGTGACTTAAGTGCCCCATTTGCCATTTGCTCCGTCTAATGTCCTTGACTCTCCTCCCCACTTGGACTCTGAGTTGGTTGTAGGTCGTCCTGTGGTATGGGGTTGTGTAAGTCTGCCAGTCCCTTCTCGCTTCTTGTTTCTGGGATATAAGAAAGTCAAAATCCGGGTATTGCTGTCGGAGGTTGTGTTGTATGGGTGTCCTAGTGGTGTTTACCCTGTAGGCTTCCTGCAGCGGGGGATCTTCCTCCCTATGGTGTGTTGTTTTGTGTGTCCCCAAGACTGCAACCAGCCGAATTTTATCTCTTTCAGCTACTGGTTGGCACTGTTAGTATTAATACAGCTTAAGAACACGCACATACCGTCTCAGACTCTGTTGTGTAGGGTGATTGGACTAAGTTCGTGGTCTGATGTTGACTTCCTCTCCGGTGGCGTCGCAGTCTTCTCCAGGAACAGCATAAATGGGAACGACACCTTGCACTCCCATGTGTCGCGCTCGGTGCCGTGGACTGCACGCCAATAAATAAATTTAAAAAAACTCCAACGCCTCGTCCCAATCCTACGACAATAAACTCCCCCATGCCAATAAAAAAAATTCTAACAGCCCGTCCGAATCTTAACCAGACGTAAAAAACCAATGAGCACAAATAAAAAAACAATGAGCATACATAAATAACCATTGAGCACACATAAAATAGCAATGAGCACAAATAAAAAACAAATGAGACAAGAATAAACAAGTTTGGAACACTGTAATTGTGGCCAGGAGGAAGGGTAGGAGGTCTGGAGAGGGGGAGGGTAGGGGAAAACAAACAGCCAATCAGAGAGTGAGGGGCGGGGTCACGTGATCTAATTCAACCTATCAGATCGCTGTTTTAAGGTGCCATACCAGATACTGGTGTAAAATCAACACTCCTAGTGAGACACTGCAACTAAGTTGAAAAGGGTTGCGTTGGAAGGGGAAATCTATTATTTCTGAAGCAGGTATTTGTAAATCTATATTAATATTTCACAGAATGCACGAGTTTAGTTGCTAAAAAATTTTAATTTCATCTGTTTACGTTTATATTTGTAAAGTGCATGTTTGATTTAGTCGTGTGCATTCATTGAGAATTGTTGTTAATATTTTCACTTTTTATTGTAAATTCGAATTAATTTTTTTAGAATTTGTAGTGTCATTCGTTTGCTATTTTATGATTATAAAATTCTGGGCGCTGCTTATCAACGTCTGCCTTGGATATACGACTGAGAAATTGGCAAAGCGAGGAACTTTATACTGACTGGGAGAACTATAATAGATCCCTTACCGAATGCACCAGTGCACTTGCAGTGTTTATCTCGCTATGATGAGGCTATTTATTTCATTTCTTTGGATAAATAAAGGGAATACGTTTTTTAAAAATATAAATTTTTGTTCTTTTTCCTCTAATTATCTTATTTATGTCGCTAATAACTGATACGTTTGGTCTTGGAATTTTGAATCCTGACGGTGACCCTGATAAGTTGGGATTTGACTTGTTACGAGTACTGGCTGGTTACTCAGATTATGACAGGAAGATCGGGGATCGAATCCCAGTTGGGTGTACTGAGGGTGGTTTTAATTAAATGGTACCCCACTCTCCCTCCACGCAAATTGTGGGTACACTTCCTTTAAATTCAACCTTCCTCGTTCTTAACTAACTAGCGTAATTAGTACATATGCATACAACTTACACAGGTAACAATACGCGGCACTAAAAAAATATAGTTTGATTTTAGCTATAGTATCGCCCCTCCTCTCCCCAATGCGAATTTAATCGAAGCTTCCCACCTCATCCCTACTCCCTAATGAATTCGTTAATTACATGTGCTCCACATATATATTTAAATAAATAATACTGTGCATAACACAGACTTTCACGCTCCTCTATTTAAATTATACTCTAAACTCTTAAGATAATACCCAATTAATCTACCTTAGCTCAGAAACATCCTAGTGGCAAAAAGAAACTCACATTCCACCAAATAACTCAAATAAAATAAAACATAATAATAATAATAATGTTATATATATATATATATACATATATTTTACCTACATTTGAGATAGACGATTATTATAAAGAGCTCTCGGGGGAAATTAGAATGGCCAATTCGTCTGTAATGTTAAACAGTGCCTATATACAAATTTTAATCAAAATCGTTCAAGCGGATTTTGATAAAATCGATTTCTTTTTATGGCTTTCAGTAAACCAACCTTAATTTTATAGCTAGATATCTAACTCCAAATACTCCTCGGGGTAACCTTATAAAAAAAAACTAGAATTTTAGCCAGCTCGGTAAAATGGTTTAGCCTCTAGGCTGAGATACTGACAGACGACATCGCGAAAATTACTTTTTTGGGTTCGGTGGGCCATGTATCTATTAAAATTTAGAATTAGATTTTTTTTAAAGATCAAAATACTATTTCACCCTCGAGGTCGTAAAAAAGTAATAAATGTAACGGGAGAAATAATGATGACTCTTATCGTTGGGCATGCAGAAAAAAAACCCAGCCCTTCTAGTCTGGTTTGCCAGAGTCGGGGAGGATGGGGTTTGAATCATCGTCGAGTGTACCGATTATATTTTTCTTACTTAATTTCTCATTCTCTCTACACGCAAAATGATTGTACAATTACTTTAATTTGTATATTCCTCATCTCTATTACATTAAAATAATTTAATTCAGCAATCCCAGATGGGTAGTAAGACACGGAGTAAAATAAAATGATTAACATTTTACATTATATTTGACGTGTGCTTTAATGAATGTATTTTGCCAATAAACCCATCGCGTGTAAATCCATATTGCAGTTAATTTGTTTTTTTAAGTGATTCAACGCTAAATTATCCGCAAATGCGTAACCCAGTTTTATTCACATACCGATTCTTAAACGACCCATGTTCATTATGTTATAAATGTGTCACTTTCTTACGGTTTTTATTATGGTTTAATGGCGCCTCTGTAAGTTTTTTACTAAGAGCTCGCTCATGAGTTTCTTGCAGACGTTTTAGCCGTTTTGGTTGTATTTGATGGCCTTTTTTATTTGTTATATTTGAAGTACAAGCGGATTGTGGAGTGTTGCCAGGAAAGTCTGGTCTCGACGATACTGCACTTATAAATTGTTAGCTCCTACTTTTAAAAAAAATCACAAGGGTTATTTAAAAGCTGAACCAAGCTGATTGGTGCTCGCAAGACCACTTTCTTAATATACCGAATTATCAATGACGGGGATGTCGATATTCGAAACCTGCTCGGATGTACAGAAGGTAGTTTTTTATAAATTATGGATCACTCTCTCTACACAAAAATGTGTATTTACTATACTATACCACTTCTCCCGTCCAAACATGTGGTAAGCTAAGACGCACTGCTTATAAACAAGAGAAAAAAAACTATGAATATATGAGTAGGGGTTGAGATGTAACCTGAAAGGCACCTTAATTAGTGGAGATATGGGATGCGAAAACCACATCCAATGTACCCAGATGTAATTTATATCTCGTCTTCATAGAAAATAGAGTCTCAAGGGAATATGGCGCTTTACACGGAGTGACCACGGATGAGTTTGTATTTATTTAGACGTTCAACCCGAGGGTTGTTCACTACTAAGCAGAAAAGCATAAGCATGTTTACATGAGAAAATGCACCATAATTCTCCTGGGGAGAATATGTCCAACCCCATAGCTCCCTCGGTAGCGTATTTGCCTACTTAACAAAGAGTTTTATGCTTAATTCTCGGCAAGGCTGAAACATAAGGTTGAGGTTGATAAATGAACGGCTTGGTGACTGTGTTCTGTTTGTTATAGAGCTTAAGTCTTGTGTGGATATAATCGGTTGGTTCAGGAAGTGCTTGTTAAATACCCCACATTAAAAATTAATACCTACACCAACAATCCTTATCGGCGGGTACGCGAACAAAAGACGCTGAACTTGTCTGTTTTGCCGGTGACGTAATGGACCGGGTTTGGAATCCCTGCCAGGTGTACTGAGGATTTTTCACTCTAAATTATGTCCTGCTTTCACTTCACACAAATGCGAGAACATTTCCTCTAAAATTCTGGCTTCCTTTTTCCTACTTCAGTAGTGTAATTAGGTGTGGATATATATCCCAAAAGGTTAAAGACGAAAGGCAAAAATAAATTAAATAAAAAGCTTCCCCCCTCCCCTCCCCATTATATTATATTCGTCCGGGCTTTGCGGTTTTTGTATAGGCTAATGAAATATTTATGAGAACGCTACTATTTTTAAAAAAATATGCCATATTTGTATGGACGGGGAGTGAGAAACCATTTAGTAAAAAAAAAAAGCCTCGGCACAACCTAGTGGGATTCAAGCCCTGACCTTCCCATCACCGACAAATCAAACTAAACGATTAAATTATATAAATAACATTCTAAATCACTGACTTTAAGTGACGCTGTATTAGTTAGAATTCCATGACTATCCAATTCTTCTTTAAAAATGACACATTTTCATTTCATTTAACTTAGGCTAATGTCTTTATTTATTTTTTTATCTTCATGCGCTTATTTTTATGAATTACAAATACATACAATTGTCTCGCCCTTTGTTTTAACATTGTCCTCAATGTTAGCTCGTAAACGCCTACAATTTAATATGGATAAGTTTTTATATTTTCTTTTAGCACTTTAATATTTTACGTCTGTTTTTTATTTTTATCCTTGCGTCATTTTTATTTAGGTTGTCTTCAGTTGCAGGTTTCAAAGTGGTGGTAAACTAAATATTTACTTTCAAAAGAATCACGTGGCTTTTACACTCTTGAACTGTCTCTTTTTATTTGATGCAAGAAATTATTCGCCACAAATATCTTCCCCCCCCTCCCCCCATCTTCACCTATCTATCGTATTTGTTCAAACAATTTGTTTGGCAGGATGTAAATGGTTGGATTATTTAACTCACAGCTATATTATTTTTCTGCATCGAGTTTGGTATTCACCGGCGTTTTCCGCATATTAATTACACTAATGGCCTGCTTAGGTGACCATTTGGCTAATGAGTCGCTCTCGTGTTAGACTGGACTACCGATAGCAGGGAGATCGGGTTTCGAATCCCCGTTGGGTGTACTGAGAATATTTTATCCAAAATGGTTTTCAATTCTTCCTCCACGCAAATGTGGGTATACTTCCTCTAAATTCAACCTTACTTATCCCTAACGCACTATCGTAATTAATACATGCGCATATAACCTGAACAGGTAGTAAGACGTAGTACTAAAAATAAACAAAATACACTAATGGAATAGGGATATAGAATATATAATTGATATGAAATGTACCCTCATTTGCGTGGAGAGAATGGAAAGCCATTTAGTAAAAATAATCTTAGGAACACCCGACAGGAATTCAAACCCACACCTACCTCCGCTAAAAAAAAAAAGACTATTTGAGGTTTACACCTAAGCCTACCAACGTGTCCAGTGATTCAGATTACAGTTAAAATAGGCTCACCATAACTAGATCCTTATTTGACACAATAAAATAAGTGACCTAAGGTCGAGATTCTAAAGCTCATTTGAATGACAACAGCCCCCCTCTTCGCACCCTCAGCTTCAAATAGTTAAACAGGGGAAAACTGTTGCCATTCGAATGCGCTTTAAGGTCTCTGCCATTTATGTACAGGATGTCCCAAATAAAAACTGTCCCAAGCGCACAATACTTCAAAATCTTGTGTTCGATGTTTAAAAATGAGGTGGCCCAGTGACTAAATAATTTTTTTATGGAAATTGATAAAAATTCTAAATTATAAATGGGATAATTAATTGTTTGTGTAATGGGTATTCGTTCTACTATTTTTGTTTGTTAAAGGCAACATTGCCGAATTATTAATTAATTTGTGTTAAAATGTGTGTGTGACATTCATTCATGTGACAGAAGAAAGGAATATGTCACCTTTGTGCATTGGAGATTCTTCCCACATTTTTCCTCTTTTCATAGGTGGTCTTTCTTCATTAAATTCACACGTATTAGTATATTTTTCCACTTTTATTTATTTTTATTAAATTTCATTATAACAGTATGTTGTTCGAAATTTGCGCTACCAGCCCCTATGCCTATTCATAGCGCCTGGTGGCGCACATTTCGAACACATACTTTCAAATACTGTGTGTTTGGGGCTGGTCTTATTTGGGACACTCGCCTCGGTGGCGTAGTTGGCTAACGCGCTTGTCGTGTAGAGCTCGACTGCTGAGGACGAGGAGATCGAGGTTCGAATCTCGGTCGGGTGAACTAGGGGTGGTTTTTCCTAAATAGTTTTCCACTCCCCCTCCACGCAAATGCGGGTTCACTTCCTCTAACTCAACCTTCCCAATTCCTAACCCATTAGAGTAATTAGTACGTAAAGCGTATAACCCGAACGGGTAGTAAGACGCGGTGATAAATAATAATAATATAGCATCCCATCCCGGGTTTGATTCCCGTGTCCAGGTTTCATTTTTAAATTGTCAGAATATGATATCTAGATGGAGAATTCCTCACTAAAAAGCATAAACAATAGCTTCGGCTATTTTATTCTTAAAATTTGAATACCTGTTAGGTATAATATGGGCAGTTTATCATGAATGATTTCCCACTTACTCCCCACAAAAATGTGAGTATATTTCTTCAACTTAATATATTCCTCACCCTTAACCCATTAATACAATTATGTGGATATTCCGGTTGGCCATAAAGATTCAGTGCACATAAAAACAATATTGGCTATTATAAAGTTTATTATAACTTATAAACATGTTCTATCTATTATATTAAACATAACCTCAAACGTCGATCTATGCTGCGCTCTGTTATAACTTTTAATACCTATATATTTAAACGAGCTTGCACACTACATTATTTTATGCATTGACTAGGATCGAACCAGGGTTGACCGGACCGGTAATCCGCTCCATAGTCACTCGATCACGGAAAAATAATTTATTTTTAATTCATTGTATTAACGAATTAAATGGCCAATTTATGGTATTTGTTAGTTGTGGCTATAGTCGCATCTAAATATCGTATTCTGTAAATTGATAAATGACACCTGGACATGGGAATTGAACCTGGAACCTTCAACTTAGAATGCTGCATTTAAATTTGAGTGAAGTATGACCCTGGGTGGGGGACGATTCCTAGATAGTTCAGTGTCTAGAGCATTGGTGTACTTAACCAAGGTCGCAGATTCCCCTCTCCAAGTGTCATTTATCAATTAAGAGAATTAACCGGGTTAAGTTAAGCTACAACTTTTGATCACAAATGAAGTTTTTAACTTTGAGTTTCAATATTTCTCCAACCAATTTTGAAAAGCAGAGGTCATTATTGTCTGTAACTGTGGTAGTGTGGTATGATTCATTAGACTGATACAGTGTCCGCGTTGACAGGAGCGTTGAAGTTTGAATCCCAGTCTGATAAACGATATGGGTTGTCTTTCCTGCGACTTTTAACTTTGTTTTTACTATTATTTCTCCATACCAATACGGGTGCATTTCTCCTAAATCACCCTCCTTATCCGTTCATTCTCTATAGAGCTAGGATGAAATTCTTCATAAACCTTGTATTTAACGTTCAAATCAAAAAAACATGTTAATATAATCAAAGTTTATTTGGTTTTTTAGTTCACACTTTTTAACGTCAAAAATTATATTTTAAAGACAGTCTCTCAGGTGGAAATTAAAAGGGCAGTAAAGATTGCCTTCATCCACTTTGGGGCGTAATAAGAACGATAGAACCACAGTTAATTATATATATAAAATCTTTAAAACCAACCTCAGCATGATCATATATATCCTTATATATAATTTGATAAGCCCTTTTCCGGTAATATAAATTACTAGGAAATGACTGAACAGTTTTTGACAAACGACCACTCATTGGCTAGGAGTCCAGGATGTCAGGAACAAAAATGAGTTTTCCACGAAAACCCGATTTTCACAGAGAATTCTTTGTTTTTTAATCTTTGTTTGGTCACCATGGAAACCGTTATTTGCTGCACGGTTGTAAATCTCTAAATATAATATATCTATTTGGCTAAAAAAAACTCAATCTTTATTTGTTGGTCCGCACACATCACATTTTTTTTCTTTTGATGCTGGTCATAGCACATCTAAATTGAGATGCCTAAACTGGGGAATCGTTTATTTTTTATTGGAATGGTTATGGTGTTATTGTTAACTCACATTTAAATCAATAATATTGAGTATACTTCGAAAATTAAAAAGATAAGTTGTTAAATTCATGAAAACATTGTTTACGTTTTGTTTCGCGCATGATAAAATTATGTTTAAATATGTTTTGGTATGTATTATAACTTATAACATCAAAAACATTAAAATGATCTTGAATAATGTTTAAAAAATAGCCATTATAACTATCTAAGTTTGAGTTTTGGTGTTAAGTTTTTTTTTCGAATATCAAATAGTAACACAATACAAATACATAAGTTAATCCATGTTTTAATTTTACCGTTTAGTTTTGAGGATATGATATTTAAAAGTAATGTTTTGTGTACCCCAGCTATCTTTTCACATTATTACAAATAAAGTAAGTTTATTCATGTTTCCATGTTGATAATTTTGAGGAAATGATATTTCAAAGTACCGTAATGATTGTGTACCACATATATAACTTCATATTTTCTCTCTCTTTCTGACTCTCCCACGCTCTCACACACACTCTCCTCTCTCTTTTACACACACACCACACACACACACCACTCACATACTACATAACACAATCTATAATATAATATTTTCTCATTCTTTCTCTCACACACTCTCTACCCTCACATACTCTCTTCAACACACACTTTTTCTCACATTATTATCTTTATTATACTCTCTTTCTTAAGCTCTGTCTAAAACACTCTCTATCTCAACTATACTTTCTTTTAAAACGCTCTCTTATCTCTCAAACAATCTCGCAAATTTTTTCAAACCTCTGACTCAAATTCTTTATCATATCAATCTAACTATCTCAAATTCTCTCTATATCTCAAACTCTATCTCAAACCCACTCTCTCTCAAACTTTCTTTCTTAATTTATCTCTCTAACTTTTTCTATCATACACTCACTCTCTCTTAAACCCCTTCTCAATTTAATCTTCTCTCTCTAAACTAATCTCTCCCTCTCTAAACTAATCTATCCCTCTCCAACTTTCACTCTCAAACTCAATCATACACCCTCACATTTTTTCTCTCTTTCACACAATATTCCTCCCAAAATGTTACACTCTCTCTTTCTCACACACTTTATCACGCACTCTCCCAAACATATAATCTTTCTTTCACACACTCTCTTTCACTTTCTCTTCCACACTTTGTCTCGCACACATTATCTCTCCTCAAACATACTCTTTCTCTTCTCCCAGTATGTCTCTCTCTAACACATACACATACTATTACTTTCAATCGCTCACACTCGATCGCTCTCAATTACTCATTCTCAGTCTCTTACATTCACTCTCTCACTCCTCACACCCACTTTTTTTCTCCCTCGCTTTCATTTTCACACTCACCCACACACTTAAACAATCACACAATCAAACACATTATCATTTTCACTATCACATTTTATCATTATCTCTTTTTTATATCTTATATATAATTTGATGGAAATTACGAGGAAATGACCAAACAAAATTTAACAAACGAACACTCATTTTAAAGATTAAGTTATCAATCAGAATGCTGGTAGAAATACTGGCCTAAAACTAAAACCCAATTTTCGCTGTGAATTTTCCATATTCTTCTTTTGTTTGGGCAGTGGTTCATCTGTACAATCATTCTTTGTTTACATCACCATGGAAATAATGGTTTGTATATCGCTGTATATTGGTAAATAAAATTTTTGTCTTTGTTTAAAAATAATATCAGCTCAATAATTACTACTTGTGTGCTTTGGTGCAATGAATACATATCTGGGAGAGGGGTCATTTTAAAGTTCTCATCGGGTTGTGAAGGGGGAAAATATAAGTTTTGATTCAAATTACACACCGAAAACTATATATAAAAGAAAAATTGATAGCCTTTGACGAGTAAAATTTTAACTAAAATGTGAGTGAGGGTTTATTATATAAATCCTTTCCCAATAAAAAGTTTAAAATACATTCTACTGCAATCATTTGAAGCCATCGCTGCAACGACCCACTAATATTATATATATATATATATATATATAACAGGGATATAAAAGAAAAATTGATAGCCTTTGACGAGTAAAATTTTAACTAAAATGTGAGTGAGGGCTTATTATATAAATCCTTTCCCAATAAAAAGTTTAAAATACATTCTAGTGCAAACATTTGAAGCCATCGCTGCAACGACCCACAAATATATATATATATATAACCTGGAAGGTATGTGAAAGTAACTTTCCCGGCAAAATTAGTAGGCCCTTTCATTCTCACTCATTGAAATTCTCGTGTGCTGGTATAATCAATTGGTTCAGAAAGTGCACGTTAAATGCCGCGAATAAATGAAAATAAAAATCTAAAAAATAGCACAATGTTTACTTGCAATTGTTGGAATCTTACAGTTTAGATACAATCATTTATTTATATTTCGCTACATTAGGCCTATATATACCATGGTATGGGGCTATACCCTAATTGTGAAAGAAATACATGCCTTTTTTTGTTTTGATTTCTACTACACCCCTGCATTGTGACTTTCCACTCGATTAAATGTGAGTAGGGGGCCTACAAATACCACGATTCAATTCACCAAGGTGGGATCAGACATTTTAGATTACAGGGGGAGAGAGAGGTACTTTTTTTAGCACCACTTCTTTGGTCTAAAAGTCAATCCCTTAAACTACGCCAATTGTTTTAGTGATTAGGAAGGCTAGATTTAGAGGAATTGTACCCTAATTTGGTGTGTAGGGATGGTAGAAAATATTTTTTGAAAACCCCACCTCAGTACACCTGAACTAGATTTGAACCTCAATCTCCCCATCTATCTATCTATATATCTATCTAGCTTTCTGCGAAAGTGGGGCGTTAGAAGCGGGTGATATGTATTAAATCACAGAAAGTACGAGCGACATAAAGTTTGCTCTAAAATCCGGCCCCAGACGCTTAGTTACCTACAGCGCTTAGTATCTACCCTTATGAAGACTAGAGTTAGCCGCTAAACGACATATCGTTGAGTCGCGGTGGTTTATTTTAATGTCCCCTCAGTGTCTCATATCTTATTATTATTATTATTATTATTATTATTACTATTAGCACCGCGTCTTACTACCCGTTTGGGTTTACACACCTACGCTAATGTGTAATGGTAGGGTGATTGTGAGATGAAATGGAGGACCTACAGTTTAACGTAGAATCCGAACCACGGTGGAGAGTCTGACATTCCCCACATTCTGTCTCATATTGCCGTGGTAATGAGCTGTTCAATCTTGGCCCACCCTACTGATGCATGAAGCTATCTCTTTAATCGTATGCTGACTGAATACAGTTGTAATATTATATTCTGCTTACCTCGAGAAGAAACTTATCGTACTGTTAAAAAGGTTTTTTAAATGGAATATATAACAGTTCCGTGGCGTGGCGTGTTTGTGAGTTTAACCAAAGCTAGTTTAATTTATTTTATTTAGCACCACGTCTTACTGCCCGTTCGGTTTATACGCTTAAGTACTAATTACGCTAATAGGTTAGGAATTGGAAAGGTTGAATATAGAGTAAGTGAACCCTCATTTGCATGGAGGGAGAGCGGAAAACCGTTTAGGGAAAACCACCCCGTTAGCCCCGAGTGAGATTCGAAGCTCTATCTCCCAGTCCTCGGCAGTCTAGCTCAACACAAAACTAGATCGTTAGCTAACTACACGACCTAAGCGGTTAAAAGATAGTTTAAACTATACACGTGAATTGTTAATAATTCTATATATAACATTCATTGGACATGTATTAATTAAAATACTTTACAATGGGATGTGTGTAGAGCAGATTGTATGAATAATTTCATGATTGGGTAGATGGGAACAAAAAAAAAGTGGCGGTAACGTATCACGGGTATAATTTTAACAAGTTCTTCTTATCCTGAAAATACTCTACCCACGGCACTGGTATTTATAAAAAAATTAAATATACAGTACATGTCTCACTAGCTTAACTAAGGACAGATTCCCCAATAGTATACACCTAGCTCCTAAGGTTGAGATGTGTGGAACGCAGTTTTTATAGCAAAACATTTTATTGGTCAAAATGAATCAAATCTTGCTCCAGTAGAAACATAGAGTTCAATATTATTCCCATGGTAATATCAACTGTGTTGTTGAATATCTGCCACGAGCATAACGGAATTAGATGACAAACGTTTTAAATTAAGAGAAAAAGTTGTCATTAAATTCCAGGACATCCTTGACAGATATTCAACAATAATTGTTGATATCACCATGTGAAAAAAATTAAACTTATCTTTGTACTGAAGCAATATTTGTTTTATTTTGATTAAAAAAAATTGATATAAAAACTATAAGAACACTGACCTTTTCTCGCTTTCCCTACAACCCAGATATTCACTAATTCAGCTTCATCGGAATCAAATTAGGATCCTTTTGACTTGTGGCTGATCACTCAAACCATTGAGTCACGGACACGGTCAGTAAAATGTGTACTAGGTTCACATTGCCGTGGTTGTAAGACAAGTCAAGTGTTCTATTTAAGTTAGATATTACATTTGACAGACGGTGTCACAGCTGTAATAATAGCTCGTATCGGTGGGCACGCGATTTTAGGTATCAACCTCGTCTGAGTTGGTTTACTAGTGATGGGTGAGTTTGGGGTTTGAAACTCGGCTCGACATGCTAAGGATGAAAAGTAATTTTCCATAATGCCTTCATGCAAATTCGGGTACACTTCATCTAACTATAACTTACTCATTTTTACCCTATTAATTTTGGTATTAGGATAGTGCGGATGGGTATTACAAAAACAACAGCTGTGAAATAAATACTGTCACTTAATATTTTTGTTAACTGCGCTAACTTTATTTTTTGATGCTCTTATTTAGTGTTTCCTAAAATGTGTTACGCGTATCCACAGGGGTATGTGAAGAACTTCATGCACCACTGAGTTTTTTTGATTATAGAATCTTTTTTGATGATCAAAAGTCCTATAAACAAATTAACTAAGGTGCTAACTTGATGCCATGGTCTCTCTTAAGTTTTTCTTTCCTCTGTAAAGGCTTTTTTTAGATTATCATTAAATATTTTATTTTATCACTGAGTCTTACTATTATTTGTTCTGTTTGTACGCATATATATATATAATATTTAGCACCACGTCTTACTACCCGTTCGGGTTATACGCTTTAAGTACTAATTACTCTAATGGATTAGGAACTGGGAAGGTTGAATTAGAGGAAGTGAACCCGCATTTGCGTGGAGTGAGAGTGGAAAACAATTTAGGAAAAACAACCCCCAGTTCACCCGACCGAGATTCGAACCTCGATCTCCCCGTCCTCAGCAGTCGAGCTCAACACGACAAGCGCGTTAGCCAACTACTCCACTGAGGTGGGTTGTACGCATATAATGATAATTATTATAATTGGGTATGGATGAGGAAGGAAGCATTTTAGAGCTAATTTACCCACATTCGCGTGGAAAGAGAGTGGTAAACTATTTAATAAAAAAAACTGTCTCAGTAGACAGAGTTCGAACCCCAATCTCCCCGTCATCAGCAATCCAGTCAAACACAAGAGTGTTGTCTTAAGATCATTCGGCTACTAAAGCGGGTTTAAAACTTATTAAAATCGGGACAGTCCGTTTATACTTTACAAGAGAGAAGTTTGTTTTTAGAAAGTGCCGAAAGGGCTGTATTGATTAGATCATGACCTCAGAAGGACTACTCGACGGGCTAAAGTTTGGGAATCCTTGCTCCAAAAGGTTCTTCTAATTGTAACCCGACTATACATGCTTGTCTCAAACCTAGGGGAATCATATTGTTTTGGTGTCGGGATTCAAACCGGTGGCTAATCGTTAATATTAGAGATTATATCCTTCACTCTCGACCCATAAATTCCTCGCGTATTAATTTGAATATTTAGGTAGAGCTCTTAGCTCATCACAAACAACGACGACATTAATTTCTGTGCCTGGGGTAATTTATTTCTAGTGACTTGGTTTTAGGTTGCGTTTAGGGGAGTGGGAATTGTATCTATTAGTGTTTACGGCTGCATTCCCCCCTTGTGAAAACAGTTTATGTCATCTACATTTTGATTGCGTTTGTTGGGCGTGGACCTTTACCCTGACTGATTGGGTAGAGGGTCAAAAAACAAACTTTGGGGAGCCTAATTTGATCACGGAAACGGTGTTCACTGAGATTTAGTATTAGAGATGGAGTTCGAGAGATTCGTAAAATACTTAAAAGTATCTTGAATACAATTGATGAAGACCTTGACTTGATATAAAAATAATAATATTTTTTTTTAGGTATTTAACGTGCACTTTCTGAACCGGTTGATTATATCAGTACACGAGAATTTCTTTGGGCGAGCTTGAAATGACTTATCAATTTTGCCGAGAATGATATTTTCACCTTCCTTCCAGGGTTCTTCCTTCCACATGCCCCTCCTAAGGAAGTTGAACTACGGATTTGTTTCGCTCAAGACAAACCCATCGACTTTGACTGGGTTTTATTTCTATAAAACAAATCATCATCAACAGCAATACTGATCGTGAACAATATTGAAAACTTTTTTTCAACATCACAAATACATAATCATGCGATTTAAGTTTTAAGACTCATATTATTATTATTATTAGCACCGCGTCTTACTACCCGTTCGGGTTATACGCACTTACTCTAATGTGTAATAGTAGGGTGATTGTGAGATGAAATTAAGGACCTAGAGTTTAATGAGGAATCCGAACCACGGTGGAGGCCTGGCATTCCACACATTCACAATATGTCTTGTCAGAGGTGAAGGAAGGGTTTGGTAATCAGATAAATCTATGCCGGGACTGAGGATNTGGAGGCCTGGCATTCCACACATTCACAATATGTCTTGTCAGAGGTGAAGGAAGGGTTTGGTAATCAGATAAATCTATGCCGGGACTGAGGATTGAACCCCGGCCGCCAGCCCGGAAGACTGACACCTTGCCCCTAGACCGCCAGGTCACCGACTCATAATAAATATCCCCTATAGTGTGAATGTAAAATACTTTTTTCCCCCCACACAATCAGTCAAGCAGTCAGAGGCATCAGGCTTACATTGGGCTTGATATAGAATTTAAAATAAATGAGATGCGCAATTGTTTGTATCAGTACCCCAAAATAATTATACCAATTTTCTGATTTAAATGATCCATGGTTTGACAATTTTCCGTTCAGTAATCAACGCGATTTATTCGCCATGCTCTCAATATGCGTAAAAACACAAACTAAGCTTAGTCAAGTAAGTAAGCAAATTCCAAGTTTATGATGTCTAGGTTTCTTGATTTTTTAGCTACCCGAATAGTTTGGTCACGATTTACGATGTCTATTGCGCCAGAAATTCAATAGATTTTTGTTGTTGGTTAAAGAACACACCCTGATGATCTCCTCTAAGTTGGTATCAGACATGTCTGATAATTGATGGTGGACCATACTGGTCTTGGGGTAAAGTGGTCGCCTCAGAACCCTATGTTCGTGGGTTCAAACCCAGCCAGGGTCAATGGGTCTAAAGATAAAAATCCGTAGCACAACTTCCTTCGAAGAGGAAGTAAATCCGTCGGTCCCATATCGATTGTGGCATATAAAAGAACCCTATAATGAATTTGAAACTATCTTTCCTGGCAAAATTGGTAACCCTTTCGTTCTCGCTCATAGACATTCTCGTGTTGTGATATAATGACTCAGTTCATAAAGTGCGCGTTAAATACCTCAAATAAAAAAAAGTTATATACTAAAATTACCCGAACCATTGGTTAAACAGTCTATGGCATCAGACCATGTACGTATAGTTTTAAAATACAGCCAAGGTACACACCCCCGAGGTTTCACTAGGTGCAAATCCAAAATTTCAGTATTGTATGTATATTGGGTTTGACGCTAGCCCTACACCGGTAGCTACGTGGTTAAGGCGTTAAAATTGCAACATATAAGTTATAAAAGTAAAAACAAAAAACTTTGGAAGTAAACACACCTTAGGATTTTCTTAAGACTGAATCTCTATGCCAAGTTTCAGACTGCTATTTTTCTTGATTATATAGACACCAAGTAAGTGGAAACACAGTCTGACTCTAGGGTCTAAGCTTCAATATATATAAGAGTTACAAAATCAACCTTTTGTATATTCTTAATTTTCTTTAAGACCATATACCAAGTTTTGACTTATACGTTTATTAGTTTTGGAGTTTTCCACGCCACTGGCCACGTGGTTTAAACCACCATACTCAAAATATATAAATGTAAAAAAAAACCGCCCAATTCGCACAACCTGAGATTTCCCCAAGAATATTAGCTTAGACCAAATATAAGCTATCTATTTTTCTTAGTTTATGAGCTTCCCTAACTGGTGGGTATGTGGTACAAGGCGTCATGATTATTGAATCAATAGCTTCCCAAAAATATTCTGCATAATATACAAATAATCTCATCTAAATCAATGTGATAGATCTCATGTTATAAGCGAATAAACACATATATACCCTGCTTTAGATACGAAGCCCGTTTTAGATACTCTTGCGTATTTTTGTTGGATGAAAAGCCTTCCGAAACAGACTTTCAACTACCTTTATGGAATACATTTTATTTATATATGTATATTATATAATAACATTTAAAATCGATATTAAAATGTAAACTTGGTATTTACGATGAAAAGAGTTTTGTTACACATTACTCCGATAAAGGTGGATATCAGCATTTATGGAGCTGGTATGTAAGCAAGCTCGGAATATCTGAGAATATTGGCCCGTGCACTAGTTCTCTTAGGTGTTCCAAACATGCGTATCAACTTCTATAGCTGTTGCAAACATACGTAATAACTCCTGTAATTGTTCTAAACATGCCTACTAACCTATGTAACGTTTCCAAATACTCGTACCAACTTATGTAACTGTTCCAAACATGCGTACCAACTCATTTAGTTGTGTCAAACCTGCGTACCAACTCCTGTAACGCTTTCAAACTGGGCTATCAACAGTATTAGCTGTTCCAAACCTCTATTTGGAAACGAAATATTGAAGAGACTATGAGCACCAGTGAGTAATGTTGATTTGGAAAGTTTGTAGGTCAAAACACTAGTGTTCTCAGTGAATTTTTTAATATCTTGAAATTGAACCGACAATCGCGCTGTGCTATAGAGTTCAAAATATTAACAAAATATATATTCATAATGTATTCAGATTATTTTAACTTAATATGATTAATATTGTTATCTTCATTAAAATAATATTTTAACTTAAGATGATTAAAATAGTTATTTTCATTAAAATACTATTTTAAACATCTCTTAAGCTACAAATTTAATTGCAAATTGCGCTTTTTCCGTGAAAACACATTTTCAAGCTAAATTAATAGGTACTGTAACCGTTTTAGTAACTACCAAAAACTATCAAAGCTATCGTTAAATGATAGATATCCTGGTTTGTGTAAGACATTTGACGATGCCTTTTGTGTTTCCCCATTACAGACCTAGAGATTATACATATGTTCCATTTGTTTTGATGGGTTTGAGAAATAATGGTGGCGTATGTTTGTTGATTGTGGGCATTTCAGAAAAGGTCATTTCTCCTTCCTTTTTCCTCCCGAAGCTATCTGCGATAGTCCTATCTTTAAACGATGACTCGCGAAGTCAACGTAAGCATGGCATAGGTCCGTAAGGCCTTGGCTGTTCGTGAAACCACAAATACTTTCACCTTAATTCCCTCCTCTCCCCCTATCTATCAAACGTGAAACGATTCGGTGGTTCTCGTTTATTAATGTGTCCTCTCTGTTTCAGGGGTGCCTATAGTAGGTTATTTTTCGTTGTCTTGGCCTCACCTCTTACCACCCGTTCGGGATATACGCATATTTACACTAATGGGGCAGGGACGATGACGTTAGATGCTAAAGGGAATGCTTTTGCATTTACGTGAAAGGATAATGGAAATCAATTTAAGAAAAAAAAAGTATTTACATCCGAACGGGGATTTTAACTCTGACCTTGTCGGTGGTGAAGGTTAAGTTGACGCCTTATCCTGCGTGTCTATTGATGCGAGCTAGTCTTATATTTATAGATCTAGCAGTTCCGAGAGCTACTAATATCTTAGTATATTCATAAGCCTAACAATGGTTTATGCATGGGTCTCTTTATCACAGGCTGCGTCCATTTTTAGCATGTGTACGACACATACCGGTGGTCATGCAGGATAAAGGCGTCGGTCTCTTTTGGTTTTCTGTTAACTGGAATAATTGGGCTGGAATTTCGACCGGGAGTAGAAAGGTAATCTTTCCCCTTTCACTGTGCGCAAATCTGAATATACATCCTCTATTTTTATCACCGCGTTTTGCTACCCTTTAGTTTAGTTTCTGGGAACCTTGGGCATAGCATACTTAGGGCCAGTTTCATAGTCAAATTTAGCACGCCTCAAGTGCGGTGCTACATTAAATACAAGACGACACCTACCTAAATTCGAATGGAATGGGCCGTTCTCGCATAGGAAACTGGCCCATTCCATTCTGGCTTAGGTAGGTGTCATCATGTACTTAGTGTAGCGCTGCACTTGAGGCGTACTAAATTTGACTATGAAACTGACCCTTACTCTTAGGACTTATCTGACAGAAAAGTGAATAGATCGACTTCCACATCTTCCTACCTCAAGTCATGAGACCTGCAGCTGTCTCTTTTGATATATATTATTACTACCTATCAAATTATCCTAATTTGTATGATAAAATATTATCAATTTTGACCCCAAAACGTTTTCATTTTCTAGAGGTTTAATTCACCAAAATTCTATTGTTGGCAACCTGAGCAATGCTCTAATGAATAGTAGTTAGAATAAAAACGGAATAGTGATAATTCTTTTCACAATTTTATTCCTGGAGAATATTAATTGATAAAAAAACCTTAAACGTTGTAATTCACATAAAACAAGGTCTACATTCTAAGAATAACAGGACATTTGACGTATACATTAGTTGTGATTTTACTTTCAACTGAGTTTACCTAGCTAAAAGGACACATGATTTTTCCCTCGCTTAGAGAGCAGGCGGACAAAATCTCCATAAAAAAATGTTTTCAAAGTCTTGATTTGAATTTTGATTCTAGAAAGAGAGAGAGAGAAAGAGAGTATCGATTATTGGACGGCCTCGGCGTGGAAGCGGGGACCAATCTTTAATATAATCGACAGATGATAAAATGGGAGTCTCTTCTAAAAACTTATTCTGGTAAGGCTGGCCACACGCCTATTGTGGCGGACTTTAACCTCGGATACCAGATTTTAGTCTAAATGTACGAATTGAAGGGTTATTGAAAGGTTTAATCTTTGTGGTTGACATAGGGAAATTAATATTTATAAATTGCAAGTTGAAACCCGTTTCCGTAGTGTATGTACCTGGACAAAAATAAATCCCCGACCTCCACGTAATTCTGAAATACATACTACTTTGGCCTTGGACGCCTTAAAACTTGTAACCACCTGTGTGTGTTACCAGAGTTTAACCTCACTTGGCTTTACTAGGATTGTTTTCCCATCATGTATCCAGGTGAATGCCATTGCCTGATGCGATTAATGTCTATTACGTCTTAAACTATAAATACAAATAAATATGAGGATAAATAATATAAATTAAAGGCATGCAATTCTTTTTTCTTTTTCTGTACCACGTAATACTTACGTCTTAAGGCTATACGCTCATGTACTAATTACGATGATGACTTAGGGTTCAGGAAAGCTGAACGTAGAGAAAGTTAACCCGGAGGAAGAGTGTAAAACCACCGTCAATACACCTGACCGAGATTCGAACCCTTACCTATCAGTCATTGGCAGCCCAGTATACTGCGAGAGTGACGGCCTAGACCAGGGGTCGACAACCTTTTTGGGGGCTACGATTGACATATAACCTTATCGGAGGTTACGCGATCACCCATGGTTTTTCTATTATGCTTTTGATTTGTTTTCCCCCATCTAAAGCTCTTATACATATTCATCAAAAAAAAAAACTTAGTTCTCCTCCTGTATGTAAATTATTATAGAATAAATAAAATTTATTTTAAATTGCGGTGATTTTCATGTCCTAAGATTCATAATCATCATCAACATCATCATCACAAGAAGAAAAATAATTATAAATAATTTTTGCAGTGTGTTATAATTTTCCAAGCTTCGTAAATCTTTGGGAAACTCTGCTTTCAGATGCTAGCTAATTTTATTCTCTGTTTAGGCCCGAGGTTTTTGTAATAAAATCATTACACTTTCTGTAAAAGGAAGTAAAGTGTTTAAAACTGTATTATACAACATTGGATCCTAAAAATGTATATTTTCCAGAAAATTGTTGAACCGAAAATATAATATGTATGATTTTTTTCTCTCTAACTTGTGGTTGCAAAATCAGTTAATCCAACCATGGTATCAAGAAGGGACGAAAAAAATACTAATTATCCATATCCAATATATTTTAGTACTGGGTAGTAGATCAAATCTATATCGGTAAGAAAATATATTATTTGTAGAAACAGCTCTAAGTATTGCTGAAGAACTTTGTCTTTATTTAGCCGACTCACATCTAAGTGAAGAATTAGCTCTCCATACTGACAGTCCAGTTCTTCTGTAGGCTCTCCGAACAATCTCCATTTAATAGTTTCCGGGTGTTGTTAACAATTATTAAAACCCACCTTCATGATATGCTCCATAGAACATTGGACTGAATACCCCAATATTTTTTACGTATGGACCTATCTTACAGCTAGTAAGTTACTAATCTATTTTTACGTATTCACGTACATCAAGCTATGTGATCTGAAGCTGTCGCTTTTAAAATACAATACCTAAATAACACTAACGATTTGGTAAAATGTCATCAATGTTGACCACAAAAAAATATGTTTGTATTTTCTGTAAGATTCTCCAAATTTTCACTCGTAAGAAAACTGGATTGTAGCTATATCGTTGAGATGAACTAGTCTCGTTTTCAATCTATTAAAGGGTAGAGATGTTATCTGAACATATTTGAATAAGACCTAATTACTATACCTTTTAGTAGTAGCTAGGAACAGGTAAGCCTCTACTCGGTCTCTAGTCTTGAAGATGTTAATATACTTTGAGTGGGACTACGTAATACGTTTTTAAATATTCCAAAATGAAACAGCTACCTGGATAATGAAATAGCTCGCAATCTTAGGTATTAATAAGGCTTAGTTGCTTGCCGCGAGCTTACCTTACCACTGTTTTAGTGTTGGTTTCAAGTAGTTAATTGGGTAAGTACTATATGTCATGGCCAGCATTGATGAAAGGTAGATCCATTAAGAATATTGTAAGACCTAGGTTTGTGTAGCGTGTTTGGTTTTTTACTCTGTAGTACTAAAACTATAGTCATGGCCGGATTCTCTTATGATTTAACATTTTTCTTATGTGTAGTTTGACATTATTTCCTCAAAAGAAATGCTGTTATATGTCCGATCCTCATTCTCCTTGTTTCAACCTAATAAGTTTTCAGCAGCCCGCTTCGGTGGCCGCATTGTCTAAGGCACTACTTTCGCAATAGACTTAGACTGTCAATGACGGGGAAATGGTGCTTCATTCCTGGTTGCGTGTACTGAGGTTCTTTTTTCAATAAATGGTTTCTCTCCCCCCTCCCTTTTCCACTCAAATGCTGGTACCTTCCTAACCCCTAACCAATTAGTGTAATTAGTACATAAGCGTACAACCAGAACGGATATTAAGACGAGGTGCAAAAGAAAAGTTTGCAGCAGTGTCACCAGTAAGTCTCGCATTCTCTACATCAGAGTTATTCAATTGGTGGCCCACGGGCCACATCCGACTCGTCCGCGGATTGATAGTCCAACTACTGTATCACAGGAGATGTGTCGTATAGTTCAGACGGTTTGTTGAGGTCCCTGACCTTGAACAACCAAAGAGCTCTTCAGTCTCTTATCAGTGGTGGGGGAAGCTGCAAGCCCAGTGTCCTTTGCACCACCAACATCGTGTGTCTACGAGGAAGTGAAAACTTACCCTCCAGCGGCGTGCGTCCCCCCCTCCAGACCCGGTATCACTCTCTCCAAGCGCCACCAAATAACGGCTTAGCTGTGTAACATATTTATGCTTTTGACCTTGAACAATGCAGGTGGTCGGATGACAAGTTGGCTGAGAGTAACTTACACCTCTTCTCCCCTCCACCCAACAGCAGCCGATGTCTCACCAGTTGATATTTGCCTGACTTATTGTTTGTGCGATATGTATAGTAATAGCGAAGTGATTTTCTTGTAATTAGTCTTATTGTAAGTTTTTTAGAAAGGCACGTTCTACTTTGAGTAATAAGAAAAGGAAAATTTATGATGAAAATTAATTTCACTCAATTTTATCAAAATAATATCAAATTACTTTTCACTGCCTACCCTACCCCTTTTTTAAACTACAAAAGTAACCTCTAATAATGTTCCAAATTAATGCCAGATTGAATTAAATGTCTGGACCGCCAAATAATATGATTTTTTGGAGTGGCCCGCTTTGATAAATAATTGAATAACCCTGCTCTCTTTGGTCACAGCTCCTCTTTTTTCTACCCACAAAAACGTGGATTAGCGAGGCAAAATAATAACTTAAAGTCCGTTCATGATAGATTTTTACCAGGATGACAGTTCAAAAATCATATGTTTGGGCTTAGGGTTGCCAACACTTATACAAGATCACTGTTTTGTTATAAATAATAAGTTTTTTAATTACATGTTATGTTTTACATTCACATAATATAACGTAAACTTAAATTTTCTCACACTATTTCATTACTTTGAATATTTTATTTTAATCCGAAATAATATTTTAAACATAATTAAAAGTATTTATTCTTCGTTTTGGAATATAATATATGTATATGTATAGTGCATACATTAATACCTTTAAGTACAGGCATCGTATTTACTTGGAAAATAGAAAATACTTGTCATTTATATATATAGTACATTATTTTATCGTATTTCAAAATATTCAACTGAATTAAATATTTTTATCCACTGCGTGGGTTCATTATTGTGAATAACTTGTTTCCATCATGTTATATCACATGGTTTAAATTCGCCGGTCAGCATATTCGTTTTCCTTTAGTGAAAGACCCACCTCGGTAGCGTAGTTGGCTAACGCGCTTGTCGTGTTGAGCCCTGCTGAGGACGGGGAGATCAAGGTTCGGATCTCGGTCGGGTGAACTGGGGATGGTTTTTCATAAATGGTTTTCCACTTTCCCTCCACGCAAATTCGGGTTCACTTCCTCTAATTCACCTCCCTAATTCCTAATCCATTAGAGTAATTAGTACTTAAAGCGTATAACCCGAACGGTTAGTAAGACGCAGTGCTAAATATTATTATTATTTAGTGAAAGTGCTGTGAATAGTAATTTTTTTAAGTGGAATAAAACGATAAATAAGCTTTGTGCACGACCTCAAATAAATATAAATAATATTGGCCTAAATTACATTGGTTAACTATCACATTCATACATTACCATATGTTTTCATTACAGCTATCCAAAGTGACAGATGCCAGTTGTTAGGGTAGGGATACATCAGGGACTGTTTCTATTAACTTCTTGAACTGTCATCCAAGTAAACTAAGGTCGTGAATGTACTCTAGGTAGCCCAGAAATGTCATGAAAATTTTGTTTTTAATAATCATTAAGATATATAGAGATTTTGTTTATTGTTAAAACAAGCAGTTTTCATCAAATAGCATCGACTAGTTTAACTTTACAAACTTATTTATGGAAACATAAGAAATGAGGCAAATTTTTCTAAATTAGATAACTCTTTTCATTTGTTTTTTGAAGGTTCTATACAAATAAACAAAAAAATAGTTTAATTTGTTGCCTGTTATTGTAATTTAATTTTTGTCTAGCTCATTACAGATACATTTGACTACTTTGATGGATTAGTTGAATCCCATTCAACTACTTCAGTAGACATGTATCGAGTCTCATTTGACTAACCAAACAGACTTATATCGACGCCTATTTTGGTGGATGTTGTGGCAGAGTTTTTTCTACTATGCTTTTTTTAGCACCGCATTTTACTACCGGTTCAGTCTATATATAGGCTTATGTACTAATTACACTAATGAGTAAGGAATTTGTGAAGCTTAATTTTAGAGGAAATAAACCCGCATTTGCGAGGAGGAACTGTGGGAAACTGGCAGTCCAGTCTATTGCGAGAGTAGCGCGTTAGCCCACGTGGCCACCGATGCGGGTTTTTACTATGCCAGAGCGTGACTTCTACCCGGGAGATTAATTTAACCTCCGGCCTCATGTTCTCGTTTCTTTCATGATGGTGATAGCACTAATACATTATTTAAGTGAATGCCGTTTTACTTTATTTTTAGAATTTATTCTCTTCATCTTGGCTTTTTAGATAAGTCTCTAAAAGTGTGTTGATAAAAAAAACTTTTAAAAAATCCAGCCTTCTCCCGTGACCCAGTGGATCTTGTTGGAATCAAAGGACCTTGTTTATATCCTGGGAGGAGAATGAAGTAATCAATATGGGAATAAGTTTGATTCACTACCCATTTATATCAACTTACTAAAAAATGTATCTGTATATGGTCATGTTGTCTTAGGTTAAATTAGTTCATAAGTTGTGTTTATATATATTACTTGGTATATTAAACACCAGATAAATTTCCAAATTTAAAAACCTGTTTGATATTATGGAAAACTAGCTGAAGTACCCAATGTTGCCCGAAAAAGAAGTTTTAGTTTAATCAATACTGACTGTACTGTAACTAGTCAGCACAGTCATCTGTTTCTGCGGTTGAGAACTAGCCTCTCGTTGTACACCATTTTCTGTACATATTCGTCAGCTGGTCATCAATTTCACCTTCTCGTATTCTTCTTTCGGTGTCGTCCACGGCAGTCATTTTCGGTAGAGCCTCTCGGGGTTATAGATATAATGGTGGGGGTAGAGGTACACAGCCGATTCAAAAAAAGATTATTTTTAGCGTAACATTTAAATTTGAAGTTTATTTTAAAGAAATCATTTACAAGGTATCATCACAGGTGCTTAATTTAAAAAATGAATTATTTAGCCACCTAGTCTCCCTCTACTTTCCCCCATCTCGAGACTGTCTCCGCACGTTAAGATAAGTTCACAATAAGTACGTGTCTTTACTCTTTGAGTGCTAACCGGCTAGTCCCCGCGTCTGACGCTTTCCTACCAGATAAGGTCAAAAACAGACGCTCAACCAGAGGCACTGATTGGCCAGGAGTCCACGCCAAAACCTCCCCCTCCCCTGAAAGACTGCACGTGCAAGAAACAGGTGCGTCTCCCAGTTTCCGGGTTCAGCTATTGATACATTGCACGACGCTTAAAATGAAAAGTAAAAGTAATAAATTTGGATGACTCTAATATTCCAACAAAGACTTTAAATAATGAAAAACTATTATATTATAAAGTTTAAAGGCCTGAAAATTAGGTTAATGAATTGAAATTTAAAACATCTATTGCTTACAAATTTGGTTATGATTTACATAACTTATAATTACCATAAAACCCCACACTTTCTTATAATTAACCATTTGATAGTAGTAATGAGAATTAAATTAGGCCTAGATGAATGGAAAAGAACAATGTATTTATCAGTTTAGTACTCTCAGTATCTTGAATGTATTATTATGTAAACTAAAGGAAAAACTAATATAATTTTATAAATGAGTAAGTTGGGAGTTTAGGAGACTCGAGGAAGGGTCGGTGTTTATAGAAAAACAATTTTGTGGCCAAAATAAATTAAATATAGTTTCAGTCCAATCATATAGGTTTTTTTACACATGGTAATATACATAGTTGTTGAATACCTGTCATGAGCATAGCGGCATTAAATGTAAAACTTTTAAAAAGAAAAGAAAAAGTTGTTAATTTCCAGGAAATCCTTGACAAATTTTCAATAAATGGTAAGATTACCACGTGAATAAAATTAAACTTTGTTTCTACTGAAGAATTATTTAATATATTCTGACCAAAAATATGTTTTGATATAATAACGACAAAAACGCTTAACATTTCAGGCGTCCCCTACACTTTAAAATTAAAATTAGTATATTTAATCACTGTATTTCTCATGACCTATTTTCTTACGACACTGTTTTTATTAATTAAAAAACATCTAATCAAAATTATAAAATTACTATTGTTTGGTGTACATGTTCGTGCACAGGAGCTACTATATTTTTTTTAATTTCAGACCTTTGCATGCGATATACATTGCGCAATGCTCATATAAAAAACTCTTCATTTTATTTTTATAAAATTGCCTCACTATTTTATAGCTCTACTTTTTTCAACGTTGAAATAATTTTTAAAACATAAACATATCGCTTATAAAATAGGCCTAAGTGCCCGTGATTGGTTATTTTTTATCTGCTATGCGTCTTACGACCTGTCTTGGCTATCCGCATTTTTACACCCTTTGTATGGAAATTAGGAAGGTAAAATTGATTGGAAATGTTCTCGTATTTGCTTGGAGGTGGCTTGTAAAACCATTTAGGACCTTTTGTTATCAAAGTACTAATATATATATAAGTAAGCATGGTGAGGTTGAGAAACGAAAAGCCAAATCTATTGCTATTGGAAAAATATAATCATATTTTAGGAAGAGATGACCAAATACCTTTTGACCTGTATATTGATTGCGATAGGGGTATTAAAAATAGTTAAGGTAGAATTCAGAGGAAATGTGTCAG
>CABFVX010000845.1:5193-97636 GCA_902151425.1 Timema shepardi
GGGGGAGGGGGGGGGGGGGGGAGAGTAGCCTTACAATTTACCGACTCTCTTATTTCTGTGCTTTTATTTCCCAAGCAAGTTTAGGAACACTTTTTTTTTGTGTATACATGATCGACCTTTCGAACATCAAGTCGTAGCTCTGGTCGTTTATAATTTTGACACCACGTCTTACTATTCGTTCAGGCTATACGTAAATTATATATATCAATGACTCTCATGTGCTAGGGATGAGTAAGGTAGAATTTGAGAGTCAATGTACCCACATTCGTATGGAGGTAGAGTGATAAATAATCTAGGAAAAATCATCCTCAGGACGCCCAACCGGGATTCAAGCCTTGATCTCCCCATCACCGGCCATCCAATCTAATGCTAGAGTGAGGTGCTGGACCAGAGGTCAGCAAACATTTTTATAAGAAGGGCTGGGGAGTAACCGTTTTAGGCTTTGAGTGCCAAGAAGTAAAATTGAGGATATTACGTACACATTTATAAATAAGATAGAGAACAAAATGTACAATTTGTTTTTACTAACAAGCTACAGGACACATTATTATGTGCGAATTAGGGAAAAGTACGGATTTATTTTTTACCATACACAGTCACGCTTAACAATTGGAGTTCAAAGTTAATGTTACCTCTGAACGGAATCGAATGCAAATGAACGTATAACCCGAACGGATAGTAAATAAGACGCTGTGCTAGATAAAAAAAAAGATTGAAAATGTTCATTGGACCAGGCTGAAATTTTACGTATTTCATCGAATTTTGAACCGAACGCTGAACAAATTCGACCGGATACGTTCGCTAATCTTTGTTTGCCCTCATTCGGCACTCTAAACAATATCAGGTTAGCATTGTGAATGTTATGATTATGTTACGAAATTCATTTGAAAACCATCTCTCTCCTGCTGGCCGCACAATAATAGACAGCGGCCTGGTTCTGAAGAGTGGGCCTTAATTTACATACCTCTCCGTTAGACCATATTACCACCAATGTGGCGAAGTCTGTAAACCTATGCATTTGACACATTAGGGGTGGACTGACATGTCCCAAGCCACCCGGGACTACAAAATATGACGGTCCCTAACAATCATAAATACCACCGAAGCTGTGGCAAGTAAAAAGTTTGTAAAATGATCCTCCACCTTCTACTTGTGCATAGTACAAAGATAATAACAATCCCTAATATTTTTACGTTTGGCTTTAAAAAAGGTTTATAAATGCAAAGAAACAACAAATGGAATAGTCTTAGATTTAATACTATCGTACATCTTGACAAATTAGTTATTCTGGTGCCCTTAAGGTGAGTGTGTAGGGAGAGTGAGAAAATATATGTGCTTATGTACTTTTTTTTAATACCAAAACATATTTATGGTTACTAGAAATAAAAAAATTCTTGTGGAAACATAACGTTTAATTTTCTTCATAAAATATCGACAGTTCTTGAATATCTGTCAAGGATGTCACTTGAATGACAAATTTTTCTTTTCATTTAAAAAGTTTGTCATCTAATGCCGCTATTCTCATGAAATATATTCAACAACTGTTGATATCATCATGTGTAGAAAGTCAAACTCTGTTTCTACTGGTAGGGTGACCTGGTGGTCTAGGGGTAAGGTGTCAGACTTCTATGCTGGCGTCCGGGGTTCAATCCTCGGTCCCGGCAAAGATTTATCTGATTACCAAACCCTTACTTCACCTCTGACAAGACATCTTGTGAATGTGAGGAATGCCAGGTCTCCACCGTGGTTCGGATTCCACGTTAAACTGTAGGTCCTTCATTTCATCTCACAATCACCCTACCATTACACATTAGCGTAAGTGCGTATAACCCGAACGGGTAGTAAGACGCCATGCTAATAATAATAATAATTAAATGAGAATAAATAGCACTTAGAACAAGCACGCCTCTTTGAATAATAGTCACGCAACAATGTGTTTAAATTAGTTGCATAGTAGCTTAGGTATTGATTAAGACTTCTCCATTCATCATAATAGATGTCTGACATCTTAGTTCACCGTGTCTGTCTACTGAGTTAAGCGTTTCTGGTTCGATTCCTGGCATGGTCGAAAAGTGATGAAATGAGGGGTGATGAATTAACGGGTGGAGACTGGATGTTGTGTCTGTTATATATGTAAGTTAGCAAATAAGGCATGTGCTGATATAACCAGTTGGCTTAGAAAGTGCACGTTAAATACCTCAATTAATGAAAAAATTGAAAATAATAATAGCTTCCTTAAATCAGATAATTAATAACAAAATATGACAGAATGTGAGCGAATAAGAGAAACATGAAGAATTATGAAAGTAGTGTTGAAAAGTCTCGAGAAACCAGTTAAACGTACTGTACATTTACAAGATGACGCAACTTTTAAATGAGCCAATTATAATACATCATAATTCAAAATATAATTCTATACTACATTGATTTGATTTTTCTCTTCTTGAACACATCACTGGTTATAAACTCGGACAATTTCGCATTTGAAAATAATCCGCTCTTGGACTTATATTTTACGTGTAAAAAAAGAACTTGTCTGAGGAAAAGAGTACTAGTCATTCATTGGTCAATGGTAAATTTGGGGGATTGTCGGGACATAATTCTTCAATAGATAAAATAGAGATTTTTTAAAATTTTTTAGTAGGCCTATAATTTCTATCTTGGAAACTATAGACCAATAAAAATATATTACTAACGCTTTCTTAGCGGAAAACCTCGCGTTAAACAATTTAAGTATACCCTCATTCCTGTAGTGATCCCATGTTCAGCCTAAAAGTACTTCAGCGATGTTAGTATCCTACTTCACCACTGGGAAGCGGAATAGGGGGACAAATACCCGTCTTTGCTGCCCCACCCTCCCTTGACACCCACCCTATTGGGTTCACAAATTTGAAGTGTTGGTCTACCCAGTATGATGTTTCAGAATGAATTAGCAGTTAAGTTGAGATTAAATTTAATTATCTAAAAATCTCAATTTATGTTTTTTAATTACTTGGTTTCCCTAAATATGCTTTTGTCATAAGGATGGATTCAGAACCCCCCCAAAAGTTTGTCTGATCAAAACACTCGAGGACCCCCTTTCGCTTCAGGAATTACTGTGACGTACAGTATAGTATACCATATTTTTTACTCCCTCACTACACCCTGTTTAATTTATCAAAACTCATAGCTCTTCCCTCGCCATATTGGCCAATCAGAGAGCCAGGTTCGAGTAAGTGCCCTGGCTATTGTACCGCAAGATTGGACCAATTTACACCCCATTTCCAACCCTCCCTAACCTCCCCTCCGTCAGTGGGATGTGAAGGGCAGCCACTGCCATCTGACGCTTCAAGTACCAACATTACATAGACCAAAAAAACCTCTCAATTTCCCTCGAGTGGCTCACCCGCTAAATGAATGTGTCACGAGCCGCCACCGGTCCCGCAGTGCGCATATTTTAAACCTACTCGTGCGTAATTAGACCACGGGGCTTTGGTGTCCTTAGAGGATGAACTTAAGATTATTTTTACTAGATTTATAAATAATAATTATCAAGAATAAATTTGTTTTAAAATATTTTTTATAATGATACATTCAAGGCCGTAGACGGGATAGGAGGGTCTTATTTAGGAGGTTAAACCCTATCCATCAAATTAAGCCTGACAAAAAAACAACACCTTATATACAGTTTAAGCAATATAAATTAAGATAAAACAAAATGTATTATAAAGTAACCACCATTATGACGTTTAAGTGCATCATCGTATTTAAAGATTTCTTACACCTGGGACCGCAACTATATAGAATTTATATATTCTTGTACCACACCTGATTAACAAAACGTTACTACTACTACTATTATTATTATTATTATTATTATTATTATTATTATTATGTGTTCGTTCTTTCAACAGGTTCATTTCTTTATCCAAACTGAGTGCTCCAGCAGGTCCTAGTTGCAGCTTCCTTATTTATGTGAGTTGTTTAATGTGTGTGTGTGTGTGTGTGTAGCGCTGGGGTTTTGAATGTTCCTAATGACTGGAAGAATGCTGTCATTTTTTCTTTGTACAAAGGCAAAGGCAGTAAAATGGAATAAATTATAGGGTAATCAGTATGGTGAGTATTCCAGGCAAAGTTTTAGGGAGTCTCTTAATTGAGAGGGTGGGCGACAAAAACTGCGGACAAGATTTGGAGTGTGAAATATAGTTTCACGCCAGTTAGAGGTTGAATGAACTAGATACTGTATTTGCATTGCAACAACTGATTGAGAAATGTATGACAGTGAGGAAGAAAGTGTATTTGCATTTGTTGATCTGGAGAAAGCTTACGATCGGGTGAATAGGAGTATATTATGGAATGTTCTGAGAGAGTATGGTGTGGATACATGGTTAGTAAATGCAATTATAGCAGTATATGATGGAAATAAAGCGTGTGTTAGGGTGGATGAATCTTTGAGCTTATGGTTTGATATCGAACAGGTTGTGTTACGTCTTCATTATTGGTTAATGTATTCATGGATAAGTGTATGGGGGATGCTTGTGAGGACGTCGTTGGTGTGCAAATGGACAGTGTGACTGTGAGAGTGCAGCAGATGAAGCTGTATTAATGGCTGAGAATGAAAGTGGCTTGCAGATTGCATTAAATCGTTTGAATGTAGTGACAAGCAGGGTAGATTTTCGTATAAACGTCTCCCAAACTAGGTTGATAATTTTTATTAGGGCGGATCAAGAAATTACTGTCAGCTCAATATAAATAGAAAACTGTGTGAACAAGGGAATGATTTTGTGTATCTGGGCAGAATGTTCTGTAAAAATGGAAGTAGAGATGGTGAAACCGACAGACAGGTGAATCACGACCGTCTTTACAGTCCGTAATACTGAAATTTGGTAACACTGCGCTGAGGCCGGTCAACAACACAGCCACGTTGCAGTACTGCTGATTTAGTTCCGTCTGCTTTTTTCTGTGCAGAATGTTTGTTTCTCGTGAAATCTACTTGATTTGAAATTTTGCGTGGTTCAAGCTCCTATTGTATTATATTTTGGGTCATAAAGCAAAACGTGCAATATATGAAAATTTCGTTGATGTGATTAGTGATATTCAACTAACATCTGAAATGATTCAAGAATCCTGTTTTTTGTACATTTTTAGTTATGCTTACTAGGAATTATTGTCTATTCGTTTGGAATACAGTTGTTGCATTAATTTCTTAATTGAGGATGATACAGATGCTAACTATTTCAATGATCCTACCAGGGGAGGACTAACTAGTGCATCAACAACCGTTTTGAGGATTGGAGTTAATTGACATTTAATAATGAAGATTTTAATAATAGAAAAGTTTATAATTAAGTTTCTCGAGAAAAAAAATCAGAAGCAACTTTTCCTGCTCACCCACTTCGGTGGCTGCATGGTCTAAGACGTTGCTCTCACAGTAGACTAGACTGCAGATGCCGATGAAATTGAGGCTCGAATCTCACTCGGGTGTATTGAAGATGATTTTTACCAAGGATACACTTCTTATAATTATAGCCTTATTCATCCCTAAAACCATTAGCGTAATTAGTACATAAGCGTATAACCCGAACGGCTAGTAGGACACAATGCTAAACAAAATTTACTGTGTTTTGTCAATTAATGCATTCGTAAGGATCCAGATTTAGATCAATAACTTATTAACAACTGGTTCTGTAGTAATTCCGGGTGTGAATTATTTTCTTTGGTTTCGTCAACGCTTGGAAAAATATACTTCTTATCAAGTATTGGAATGATAAACTTCGCAGTGAAAATTCTTGTTTAGAAAAGAAGAAAAGTTATACACTTTACAAAAGTAATATTTCAACATTCTATATCTCAAGGCTGGTATGTGTTCAAAGCATGACGTCCATTCTTCTATTGTTTGTCTGTTATTGTTATTAGCACCTCGTCTTACTACCCGTTCAGGTTATACGCATCTACGCTATTGTGTAATGGTAGGGTGATTGTAAGATGAAATGGAGGACCTACAGTTTAACGTGCGACCCGAACCATGGGGGAGGCCTGTCATTCCTCACATTCACAAGTTGGGGTTGATGCACGTCTTGTCAGAGGTGAAGGAAGGGTTTGACAATCAGATAAATCTGTGCCGGGACCGAGGATTGAACCCCGGAACCCCAGCACATAAGTCTGACACCTTACCCCTAGACCGCCAGATCACCCTATTGTTTATCAATAGTTACTAATCTATCTTGATAGAGTACATAAACGACGAATGTAGTTAAAAAAAATCACCTCCCAAAAGTAAATTATGAACGTTCTTTTAAGAAGTTGAAACCCACCTCGGTGACCTAGTTAGTTAACGCGCTAGTTTCATGTTGATCTAGACTGCCGAGAACGGGGAGATGAAGGCTCAAATCTCGGTCGGGTGAACTGAGAGTGGTTTTTCCTCAATTGTTTTCCACTCTCCCTCCACGCAAATGGCTGTTAACTTCCTATAAATTCAACCTTCCCAATTTCTAACCCATTAGCGTAATTAGTACTTAAGTGTATAACATGAACGGATAATAAGACACGGTACTTTTTAAAAAAAGTTAGATAGTGAAAAAGCATTTTGTAAAATTTGTTATAAGCTATTAGAATCCATTATAATTTTCAGTGTTTGGATAAAAATGAAAATACAATAATGGGCACCATGCAAACAGGTCGACCAAAAGTGGTCGACAAACCTTTAAATGCTAAATGGTACAAGTGGTCGAGACGAGTAGGTACAAGTCGACAAAAACAAGTATAGAAGGTTCAAGTGGTCGACAGAAAAGCGGTCGACAAATTGTTAGCAATCGTTTAGAAGGCTGGGTGGTACAAGTGATCGACATGAGTAGGTACAGCCGGTCGACAAACTCAAGTCTAGGAGGTACAAGTGGTCGACAAAAAACCGGTTGGCACAAAAGAGCAGCTAGAAAACGTCATAATGGATCCAGTTAAGATGGGACCAAATAACCGACAAGTTAATACATTACAAACCAATAATTGCTCAACAACGGAATTATAAACGGAAAATAATATGGAAAATAAATTATCATTAATATTTTAAATATAGTAAAATTATATACTATGTTTTCAAAAGTTCAAATTTATTGTTTGTGTGTTGCTAGAGTTATTACGTAATGTCACGTGCATCCTGATCACATTTTTAAAATTTAAGTTAACGTTAATTTACGTGAATATTAAGTTGAGCGTGATCCCGACATCAACTAATGCAGTGCTATCTACGTTGGTGGACGAATGTTTAAGACAGTAGGCAGAATCTCTGTTGAAGGTTCGATCGGGGTTTGAATCTCCGTCTAGTGTAATGGGGGTGTTTTTTCTGATTATTCCTAAAGGTAGTTGACTCTCCCTCTATGTAAATGCTAGTACACTTCCTCTAAATTCCACCTGCCTCCTTTATATTTCATCAGTGTAAATATTCGGATAACCCGAACGGGTAGTAATACATGGTGCATAAATACATTGAAAATAATCTCTGGAGTGCTGCCTAGGTGATCTCCTAGAGATGATGAGAAAATATTGGACAGGTTTTAATCAAGTCCACAATTATTCCGCAATAACATTTTCTTAGTTTTATTTGATATTAAATGTTACAACAATACATTTTTAATGATGAAACAGTATTTTTCTTTTAAGTACCCCTTGTTTACGATAGAAGGTAGCTTACCTTGAATGGTTACACTATGGTGCAGTTTAAAATATATGGGCCTAGTGTAGTCCATCAAGGTCAGACTGCTACCCTTCAGGTTAAGTTCAACAGTATTCACCTGGAACTATGAAAGAATTACTTGATAAAATCAACTCAAGATTTTTTATTGTTATTATTGGGTGTTCTAAGTGCTTTTTGTCGAACACCCTGATTATATCACCAGACGACTTCAAATTAGCCTAATACTACAGGTATTCCAAGCTAATCTGGCTCACATGCTACCCACTGTGATAAGGTGTTTGACTCATGACCGCAAGACTCGAACCCCAACCTGATTATTAGCGATAATAAAGTTTAGTGAGAGTATAATTCTAATCGACCAACCGACCACTATTGTTGTTCAATCGAAAGTATATTATGGTATCATAAAGGATTTTACTTCACATAAAATAATATTTTCAAATACTTAACATATTCTTGGAAATCTAAAAAATTAAAAATAAATCACTCCATTGAATAAACCAAGTAAATTTACTCGCATAATGCTGCCGTACTCTCCAGGCCCGGACAAAGTGTAAGTCGTGTTTCCCACTCTGCAACTTCAAAACGCCACCAAACATAAATAAGAGGCGCAATTGATCCTTAGCTATTTTAAAATAAATTTGGAACTTATTCTTTTATCTTCCCTTCTAGGATAGTAAGAGAATAGTCCCACTATACTCGACCATAACATTCCAAGGCGTCCCCCGCGTGAAACCATCAGAATGACGCAACTCAAAATTCATTTAGGATGTCGGGTTCATTCGGAGTGGGTCTATAAAATTATTAAATGTTTATTAAACACTAGGTGTCCCGGCTGAAAAACTTGCCTTCTTGTAAACATGGAAACATAAAAAGTAAAAGAAATAACTTAATATTAATCTATTGATTTGTTTATTTCAAAAATGTTTTAAATAAGGTAAATAAATAACTTATTGATCAAATTACTAAACCAATGTGTTGAGAAGCTATGTACGAATGTTAAACAGGTCTGGGCCATTTAGTTATAAAAAATAAGTTTGTCACCAAACCTACTCCTACAATTCTGAACCGATTGTAGCCGTCGAGTTTTTAATATTTTCATCCATATTTGTAGATTTGCAACTAATGGTAATAATTTTAAGAATTATACCAAGGATAAAGTTAGATGACCTTTTATATATTAAAAAAACTTCTAATATATATAAATAGTCACATAACTTCTTACTGGACGCAATTTTCGAAATTTTGACAATTAGTTGCAAATCTTCTCGTTGGAATAAAAATATTATAAGACTGCAACGGTTCAAATTGATTCAGAAATATAGAAGGGGTTGTAGTGACAAAACTTTTTAGTGTAGGAGGTTTAATAATATAGATTAGTAGACAATTCAAATATATTTTGAAAATCATAAGTGTGCCAGTGTTTCTTACATTCATATTTAACAATACAGTAATAAGCAGAGAATGTATTCGTGTTTAGACAAACAATACGCAACAAAGCGTTACTAAAAGCAGAATAAACCAGAGCATCAAAGATAGCGAGTAGCGCTCTATCCAAAATAGTTATTACTGTGTGGATGCTAAAGCGGATCGCAATTTAGAGGAAGTACACCCACATTTGCTTGGAGGTAGAAGTGACACCTTAGACCTTGCCACCACCGAAGTAGGTCAGTAAGAACTGCTAGAATTAAACTCGGAATTTTATTGAAGAAAACTAGGTTAGATTAGGTTAGGTTAGTATGTTATATAATTAGGTTAGCTTAGGTTAACTTAGCAAGTTATAATTATCGTGACCCGCTTCCGTGGCCGAGTGGAATAACGCGTGTTGGACTGGCCTCCTGTAAGAAGTGGAGCTAATAATAATGACTGGCATGCTGAAAACATGGATATCTGGGTTCGATCTCCGTCGGGTGCAATGAGGATGGCTTTATCCTAAATGATTTTCCATTCTAACTCCCCGCAAATGTGAGTGCCCTTCCTCTAAATTCAACCTTCATCATCCCTAACCTATTAGCTTAATTATTACATAGGAGTATAACCTGAACAGGTAGTAAGTAATACGCAGTGCTAAAAAAAAATTGTGAACTGAAATGTATTGGAATGTGATCGCTTACAAATTGAAATAAATTTTAATTTTAAACTTTAATGAAGTGGGGTTCGTTATTTTATTAAATAATTAGTTAAAGCATAGATTCCAACATTATTAAATACTTAAACAGAACCAATAGGGTAATTCATGAAATACCATGTTATTTTATGTAATAACGGATTACACACTTTAACTATATTAGAAAAAGATTATTTACTACAAATAGCTAATTAATATAAAGTAGTGTAACGTAACATACATAGAGGATACGGCCTTCAGATATGACTAGCATTTTTAGTTCAGCTATCAAGATTAGTAATTGTTTTGTATCCACCTTAAAGTCCCATAAATAACCGTCAAGAAGGTTACAAGAGAATAACAGTATTTTATTTGAATCAAATGTAGAAGAAGTACAATGATCGGTTACCAAAATAATCACATATGGTATGACGTAAAAAGGTATAGGCATCGATATGTATCATAGCACATTGCTAGAGTAGGTTGCCCATATCGCAAACATTATTATCACCCATAACTATTCATGAGAGCTGTTTTGGTCCATAGCGATTAAATTAGAAACATTTTCCTGATTTGACATAGAATTTCACTAAACGTGAAATTGACTTAAGGATTAGAATTTGAAATATTGACATGATTCAACATTTTATTTTACTTATGGTAAAATTGCCTATAAATATTAGAATTTGAAACATATAACATAATACCTCATAACTACCACGATTGACGTACGACATTAAGATAATGGAACAGTGATAAGTGGGAGCGCTCTGTCTAACCGTACACTTAGTGGGAGTTAATTTCCCATATAATTACTTTAGGGGCAACGCACGCCAACAATCAAGCGTGCAAGCCTCTACTCAAAAAAGGGACATCATATCTGTCATTAAGGCTAATATTCCCCAAAAACCCAAATTAAATTGATCAGAGTGGCGGTCAGTATTAAAACAAAAGTTCAGACACCTGGAGCAAAAATAGAGATCAAGCTCTGACGAGAAAAATTAGCAAGGCTCCCCATAACGTTAAATTAATATTAATACGTGATAAACAGCATATCCCCAAATACAGTCTACAAACTATACCCATAATAACAAATTTCAATTCGCAAGTCTCTTCGTTTTCGTCCGCTACTGAGCACGACGTCATCTGAGTGAGGAGTGCAGCTATTTCTCAAGCGTAAAGGCTTGGATATAAGTAGAAATATAACTAACTATTCTATCGTGTGGTATATTCTTATTCGTTGCTTATCATCATCAATTGGGAGACCTGGTGGTCTAGGGGTAAGGTGTCAGACTTCTGTGCTGGCGGCCGGGGTTCAATCCTCAGTCACGGCATAGATTTATCTGATTATCAAATCCTTCCTTCACCTCTGACCAGACATCTTGTGAATGTGAGGAACGCCAGGTCTCCACCGTGGTTCGGATTCCACGTTAAACTGTAGGTCCTTCATTTCATCTCACTATCACCATACCATTACACATTAGCGTAAGTGCGTATAACCCGAACGGGTAGTAAGACGCGGTGCTAATAATAATAATAATAATAATAATAATAATAATAATAATAATAATAATAATCAAAGTACCTACTACAAATGACAAAGTAAAACTCATTCTTGTTAACTTAAACAATTAGTTGAGAAATAATATTGGCATACAGGCCTACCGATTTAAAATCAAGCAATATAAAATACATCTTTTCTACCACTACACAGGATAAATAAGTAAAGCACAGTAATAATTATATATTTTGATTTTAACTTTAATTTTACTTCTAATCTTGATATATTATACAATCATTGGATAAATAATATTTGCATAAAGTAATTTAAAATTAAGTTATATACTGGCAACAAAAATATTTTTTTTCTACCACTATAGATGGTAACAAAGTGGTATACAATAATATTTACGTATGTTTTAATTTTAACATTTCTTATACTATACACACATACTATCTTACAACATGTTTTATACATATTTGTATGTACAAATTACTTCTAGACAAACATTTACATATTATTGCCAGCAGCTTTAAATAACAGTATAATGTTTAGAGGGAAATTATTTTTATATTAACATCAAACTTTTTCAACTTAGTCACTTACAAATTACATTATTAATTTTGATATTTATTTAAATTTCTTTATCTTTTTTAAAATCTTCCTCTTAAATTCACTGCCACTGCTAGACAACTGTTTATTAAAAGCCTTTATACGAATATGAGTTCGTATCTTCAAAAATAAGTGAATTACTTCTTATGGTATCTCATTTGTCTTTTCCATCACAGCTTCAGCTGCCATTTTTAAGATATTATCTTCTTTATTGAAGAAATCACCATGAATTTTAATGAATATCTGCTCTGCTAACTGTATAGCTTTAAATAATTTATAGCTTGGTTCTCGCAATCCCCCTTTCAAGATTGTTTCTATCCAATTATTCTTACGTGTTTCTTCACGTATCTCAGTCCCTCTAATGATACTACATTATTGTCTTCTTGTAATAAATCATCACCTACTTCAATTCCATCGAAGTGCTCGTCCTTTACTGAATTGTTTTCATGTTCACACTCAATTATCTTATTAATACATTTCAGCATTTTTGCTGTTGTACATTCCTCAATTTCTTCTTTCGAATCACTTTCTTTTTGTAGATCTTTTATAAATATATTAGAAACACATTCTTCGTCATTGTTTCCATCTGTATTTTGGTTCCTTGTGAACACTGAAGAGGAATGTTTCTCAAGAATATACCATCTTAATCTATATTTACAATCAAGTGGGGTTGGGTGATCGTTGGTATATCCCATTCCTCTTACATAAGAAAAATAATTCTCAAGTACATCTTGATTAATTTTATCAGTAAGTTAATATACAATGCCAAATTTGACCTTCAAATATTGAAATAATTTTTTTAATGAATTATTTGTAACTTGGATTCCTAATTGAAAAGGCATTTTACTTCTGTACCCCGTGACTCTTACTGATTTTATAAGTGCGTTAATCTCTTATATAATTCGGTCTTGCTCAAGTTTGTCAAGTCCATATGCGAGTTTAGTTTTGTCTGGAATGTAAGGATATTTGGAATTTAGAATGTCAAACCAGTCTTTAAATAGTTTAACAAAGTGAGCAGTTATTTTCCATTCTTCATTTAGTAAAGTTTTTTCTCCTAGAAAAGTAAGTGCTTTTCTTGTTGTGTTTGATAGAAGCTGTGTGGAAGTTTTTACTTTTTGCCTCTGGGTTTTGGAAACATATCTAACAGCTCTTGTATGCATGTCTTCTGAATCTTTTCTCCTGAAGAGGTAGTAAATCCTAGATCTATAAAGTGATTCATGGCAAGTTTCAATAAGTGAGGCGTATCTGCAAACATGAAAACTTATCTCGAATCATCATGAGGATTGTTTGAAGAAGATTTTGTTGTGCTTATTACAAGTTCTTTCTAGACACTTCTGTTAGATCCTCCCATGTCACTTGTTACAGACAAAACAGGATAATTAATAGATTCTAGTTGTATGATTAATTGTCTTAGCAAGTTTGCTGTCATTGGAGTATCTAAATCATAAAAAAATTGGCTGCTTCCACTTGTCAATAATACCCCAAGCCATAACAACCTGAACTGTTGAATGTGGACCTAGAACATTTTCTTTTATTGTGTCAAAGCAGAGTAGGTTGGAAACGTGCATTTCATCATAAGACAATGCTGTTACACGTTCTCTTTCTGAAAATGTTGTGGCTTTTAGTTTCATTAAAAGAATTACATCATTTAGTAATCCTAGACTGCAGTCGATCATAGGAGCCCATCTACGCAAAGTTGAAACTGATGGTAATGGATAATCTAACTTATTTCTGAGGTATCTACAGAGCCCTGCTTTTATGGTGAATAAAAAAGCCCAATTTCGTTTTTAAGATCCCCAAAAGCGGTGAATAAGCGGTGAATTACAAAAATCCTATTTTTGCGACGAAATTATCGAATTAAGACAAAAGCGTTAAAAAGTGGTTTTTACCAAACTTTCGTGATTAAGGGGACTTTGTTGGGTTAAAACTAGACTTCCAGGACAATGTTTGAAACAGGTAAACTAAAAATATTGAAGTGAAAACCAAAAATTACATTTTGTTTGGACAAAACGGTAAAAAACACAAGTCCGCAAAAAAATGTGCTGTCAACTTATTAAAAAAGTAAGATTTAGCGGCAGCTGGTCCGGGAAAGTATGTGCAAGTCACAAAGACAAATTATTACACAAAAATCATCTTGTTACTTCACAAAAATTGTGACTATATTTTTAAATCTCAATTTAGGCTAGAAAAATACAAAATAACTACTCAACATCACCAAACTGCAACATGCAGCTGGTAACAATGTTATCCACTTTCAATGTGGTTCTGCGGTCTGTTACTACTAAACTATACCTAGAAAAATATCGTTCTGAATCTGCATTTGAAATCGGCAGCCATAACTCTTGCAAACACTTTGTTGCGAAGTCACTGAACATACTGTCTGTCTTCAGCCCTAGCAGCACATTCTCAATTTTTAAACTTTCGATGCCATCACTCTCTTCCATCAAAACTTTCAATTTTTATTTTTCAATATCCCAAAATATTAGCGCGAATGCCGAAAATCACCACTAAATCGCGATTATCACGGACATAATTTAAAATCGCGAATATCGCGCTAAAACGCCGATTTTGCGAATTATCGCGACAATTCTGAGCATATATTTGCAATCAGGGTAACCTGAAATGTGAACATCTGAAAGAAAAAATGCCATATCTAACATTCGTGAATTATCGCGAACTCCACAAACGCACGGCTCTGGGTATCTATAAGCCTTAGCGCCCATGATCATAAGAGAAATTGCTGCTGCAATATCTTCACCATCTTCAGGATACTTCGTATTTCGCCAGAAGTAAAATAATGTGACAGAATTTCTCTAACCTTTTCATCGGCATTTTCATTAATTTGGCTTTTAACTTCCATTAATTTGTCCACTAACATTTGCTTTTCTTTTCTCAACTCTCTGTTACATTAAGAAATCTCCTACTTCGGTATTCAAACGAGAATGTTCTTCTTCGAGCTCTTTTATTTTTTCATTCATTTTCATAATAATACCTTCGGAAATTTCAATTTGCGAGCTGAAACAGTTTTTCTTGGTTTTAGTCATATTTAATTGTTCAGCTACGTGTATTCTTATATACATTACAGATACTAATACAGGAAATAGTTATGAAAATGTAATTAATATTTTTCACCGAAACACCGAGAATCTAAACAAGAGAGGTAGGATTAATCTGCTCAAAAACAGAATTCTAGTATTTTACCATGGAAGCATCTAATATAAAATGAATGTGTTAGGTCATAAGCAATTATTAATTTAGGCACACTATAATTGCATAAAGTACCGTATTTGCTTAGGTAAAATGTTCTAGGTAATTAAAAAGGGTTAGAACTTCCTCTCAGATCAACATTCAACGCGTAGTACATCCTCATTGGAGCCCACGTGGCCTGAATCACTAGACTCACATTGCTCAAGGTTGCCGTTGACAGGTTGGTCGGGGCTCAAATCCCAGCCGTATACGCTTGGGGTGGTTTATGTGTTCAATGTATTAATTAGTAAATATTACAATTTAAATTAATTAACCTAAACAAGTTTACGTATAAGGGTTTATGATGAAAGACCCAATGAAATTAAATCTTGGAAAAATAAATTATGCATTTGCATTATTTATAATAATAAAAATAGACTAATTATTATTATCCCCAACTACATGATGTGAAGCAAAATAATTGCGAAGCATTATTTTAACATACCAGCACTGGTATTTCAATTGTAGTTACTTGGTGACCTGGTGGTCTAGGGGTAAGGTGTCAGACTTCTATGCTGGCGGCCGGGGTTCAATCCTCGGTCCCGGCATAAATTTATCTGATTACCAAACCCTTCCTTCACCTCTGACAAGACATCTTGTGAATGTGGGGAATGCCAGGCCTCCACCGTGGTTCGGATTCCACGTTAAACTGTAGGTCCTCCATTTCATCTCACAATCACCCTACCATTACACATTAGCGTAAGTGCGTATAACCCGAACGGGTATAAGACGTGGTGCTAATAATAATAATAATAATGTAGTTACTTATGCGATTAATAACCATTACTAAAAAATAAATTCTTTATTTCAAATATGTCTGAATATTCACGAAAATGTTTTACAAAATAAGACATGTGATGTACTTTATTTCAAATAACTATTATTTAGATGCAGTAGATCATTAGGAGGTGACTTGCAGTTGATGGGACCAGGTTCAGGTTGCAAAAATGTTGACCTTTATTTTGGAAATTTGTCACTCTCCCCACTTAATACTGGCAGTTCCTGATTATTTATAGTACTGAAAAATTAAACAAAAAGCTAAGTAAACTAATGTCATTTTATAATAGCATAATAATCTGAAATCCTCTGACGGTAATTTAAAAGATATATAAGATTTGCTGAAAAATAACTATTTAGGTGTCTTAGTAATCAATGTATATAAAAGTAAAATCCGCAGTGGGATGTATGAGGTATAAATGACCAAGTTTATTTTGTTTGGTTTACGGTGATGGGGAGGTCGGGGTTCGAATTAAAGCTGGGTGCATTGGGAGAGGTTTTACTAAATAGTCTCTCATCCCTGCCCCTTTTGCGTAGTTATATATGCACAGCCATAAAAGTCAATGAGCCGTGGTGAACAAACATAATATTTTATATAGTACAATAGGACTTACCACGAATTTGTCGAATCTTTTGCCAATATTTCACTAACAAGATTTTTTCTTTCTCTTTTCTTGTATCTTTCTGAGCGTTGATTATCTTGGTTTTTGTGTTATTTTAGTGGAAGGTGTAACATTGGAATTGAATCGTCTTTTAGCTTTCGGCATTTTTCAGGTGAATAATTTAGCATCATTTGCGCTCTGCTTTTCGTAAAAAATTCTGGTTCGAAGTGTATGGAACATATTCTAGCTGGAGACAAAATATCTAAAGTTAAAATAGCTTTAAGCAAACAAAATTAAATAATTATATTTTATAAATGAACACTTTTTACTCACCATTCTTAATATTATTTTGCATTTTCTTTTGCATGCTGCAGCCTATTTTGCGTTGATATCTTCCCTTTGTGGAAATCGGAAGTATTTAATTGAACTACCTTTTGTTTTAAGTGAATGATTGTGACAGCCATATACTGCACAATTTGGCATGACGAATTTTTTTTTTGTGGAACGTGTAGAATGGATTGGCGCTTGAAGATAAACTAAAAATGGGTGAAAGTTCAGATATCTTGCAACCCAGGTGACGTCAGAGTGGTAGGCAGCAATGTGGCGAGGTGCCAGATTAAGGTACAAGGTGCTGATAACCTACAGAGTTAAAGCACCTTTAAAATAAGTTTAATTAAACATGTTTTGGAAGCTACATATTACATTATAAATAACATTACAAAACATTACAGAAAATCCCCCCCATACCCTAGACCCAGCACAATCACTCATAATCACCAATTTCACCTCATAGTGCTATTTACTAATACACCTGTAATTCTTTTACAGCATCATTTCACCGGTTTAATTTCATCAGGTATTAAATTTCATTCACGAGTTTAAGAGTCACAAAAGTGACTCGGTACTCAAAGAGAAAATCAGCCCTTTCTCAGATGACCTAGCTTGGCGTTTCTGTCAAGGTGGGTATTCTGAGTCGGGCAACAGCCGATCGGCGGTTAGTCAAGGTTGCCAGTAGCTCCTTATATCAGCACACCACCTTCAAATATAATTGTAGGCGAGGAGATTTGGCAACAGTTAACTGAGAGAGCATTACTGTCAAAGGGATCCTGGAATACTAATAGGTTTAAAGTGTATTTCTTTCAGCTATACGAATAAGTTAAAAGTGTTTTCTTTCAGATTATACTAATAAGTTTAAAGTTTATTTCTTTCAGCTATACTAATAAGTTAAAAGTGTTTTTCTTTAAGATTATACAAATCAGTTTAAAATGTTTTCCTTTCAACTTATACAAATCAGTTTAAAATGTTTTTCTTTCAGATTATAATATATATATTAATATATAAATATATAATAATCAGTTTCTAGTGTTTTCTTTCAGCGTAGTAACTAAAAATTTCAATTTCAAAATTTCTTTGAGGCATAATATAAGCCTATTATAAATTGCTGTGGTTAACTATCACATTCATACTCTATATTACCATATGTTTTCATTACAGCTGTTCCAAGTGACAGTGACAGATATCAGCTGTTGACGTATGGATATTTTAGGGACTATTTCTAGTAACTTTTTGAGCTGTCATCTAGGTAAACTTAGCTCGTGAATGGATAAGCATGTATGTGGGCTCACCTCTATCTCTTTACATCATGGCACTAAACCAATTACTTGATGTAATGTTGGTGACACTGAATTTAAATGTGTCCTATTTATTACGTTCTAAAGAACTACGTATAAACTTTTGTCATTAAATAAACCTTGGGCAGTTTTAAACCAAGACTTTAACGTACTGTCCCATGTAGTAACTTGTAGACTCTTACATGTAAACATTAATTTGTCCTTTATGTTGAAAGTCCTTATGGGTAGAAAGATATTTTGGCGAGAGGGAGGAAAGGTTTTCCACTCATTCGAATGTAGTGCTACCAATTCCTATACCTTTCTTTAATTCATATTTAAAAGTTGTTATTCTTACAAGACAGTTTCACGACTTGATATCAAAGACCAAACGTATGAAGACACAGGATTACCAGCTCTTTATTCTCTTGCGATAGTATACGGGCATGTGGCTTGATTTAGTAACAATTTTGTATCCAATTAGTTATAAGTGTATTGGTTTGACAAACGGCCATTTATAACTGAAGTAAAAATCCCCTTTTGAGCGGTCTTTTATCCTACTTAAATGCTACTATAGGGAAGGATTCTGGTACGAGATTAAGCCTTCCAAACGAGCCTCCTTCAAAACTTATCATATATATTAGCCTATATCAACTTATTTAAAGAAAAAACTCATGAGTTTCAAACTATGTTTTGATCTTAAAGCCTTTTACTAACACAGTTAATGAATCACACATTTATGTTTATAGTAAAATAAGTGTACGATGTCAAAATGCCACGTTGCTTTTTATGTGTGAGAGAGAAAAAGATATACCCCAAAGGTTTCTTCTCTCTTACACAATAGTATTCAATCTTCCGTTCACAGATGTATATCCAGTAATATAGATTTTCGTGCATGTGATCCAATTGTTCTTCAATCTATTGAGGCCAACAGGAACCCTCAAATTCTCCTAATTAAAGGGATTGCAAAACAACTATTTTAACTAGTTTCTTTCAATTTGGGTACTAAAGGAAGCTTACTAGAACGATTTTAAATTACCTTTGTGAAGCTTCTATTCCCTAATTTGTATCCACAATAATAGAACTAATAATTTTTTGAGTCTAATGAACGACCGTAAGCTAAATTGGCGTTTTGTTCGGATTTTGAAAGAGCCGTGCTAGATTTGTTGGTAATATTTTAAAAGGAAGAACATATTTCTTTCTGACTTCCGGCGGCCTGATCGAATTCAAAAATGCTCGTGCGGTGAAATTAAACATAAATAATATGACTAAGTCTTGTACAAGGGTCAATGACACTCAAAAAAGACAACAATTCAACACTCAACCTAGATGAAAATTGTGTGTGAGAACTCCAAGACATCTGATCATTGTACTAATAAAACTTTTGAGTTATTTTTCCAGACATTTGGTGAGATCAATCCAAATTTTTTTATTTACAACTATGGGATCAACTTCATTTTTACTTCAAAGTACACCACATAAATATTTTCAAGGTACATTTTCTGGCCAATTAATTAACTGAAAATTATGTTACTAAAATTATTAATTCCATTATTAAGATTCCTACAGACATTTTTTTTTTACAATTACAATGGCGGGCATTTGAAACAACAATACAAACTTTTCTTGCTTAGTAATCATGATTATTTTTTTCCCTGTTTATATTTAATCTTATTTTGAGAATATATTATATTAAAATATTTGATTTAAAGTTTTACTAACCTAATATTGACTCTAATATTTTTTGAAATTAAATGTTTTGTTTTATCCCATACTTATCAGTATAAATAACAATGTTTTAGATGGATATCAATAGGGAGGTTATTATATACATACCTTTGCTCATTTGAGAATAATAACTACAAAGAGCCTCAACTTAATAGTTTTTTCCTTATTAATCATCTGTATTACATGTCCCCCATGAACACATACAAATATCATTAACATGAATTTTGTGGTTAGAGGTATTTTCTTTATCGTTTCTTTTTTTCTAGTCACTGTTGCGCTTAGTTCAAGGTTTTGTGCTAGTCTTATTAGCAAGATGATTTGTGTTTCTTGTTTTAGCACGGCGCATTACCTTTTTGGATCATAACCATAGGACTATTTTTAAATTATTTTTATTCTGTTAAATTTGAAAGATGTATATATTTAATTCATCACGTTAGTAATACTCAACTTACAAATCAAAACCGAAATAAGACAGTACTTTACTTATTTTAGTACATAGCTAATATGAACTTAGTACAATAAGAATGAGATAAGTGAAAAGATTTTACCACATAAAAAAAGATCATCTATTAACTATTTAATGATCGCTATTTTAACATTTTCAAGTAATGGATTAAAAAAAAAAAGAATTTTACTAGTTTTTTCTTCTCACTCTCTCTTGCACAGCTGTGTTACCTTGTGCTCATTGCTTCCTGATATACTCTTCGTGAATATATTACCTTTTAAGGGCATGTTTTAGGTTATAGTGAGAATGTCTTACCCCATGTATTGGCAGGTTTCAAATGATAAGGACACACACTGTTATAGACGGCAATGGGGTCTTCTCTATGGGTAGTTATCGGTGGTATGCGCTTCACAGTAAAATATTTTAAATGTTGAGGTGGTTATTGTCAGTTAACTTTTAAATTTAAGGGGGCATTGTGCCAATGACATGCATATCTATTATTAGTATTATTATCACGTAATGCTTTTAAGTTTAAGGCGAGATTGTGCCATTGAGATGCCTATCTATAGCTAGTAATTAGCGCTTAACAGTTTTAAGTTTAAGGGGGCATTGTGGCATTGTATTGCATATCTTTCTGTTAGAAAAAAGCACCAATCCTTTACTTTTTAAGGGGGCATTGTTCCAGATTTTATATATTTTCTCGGTTAACGGTGTGCATCGGTTTTCAAGTGTCATGCCATGGTTTTGCTCTATGTTGTAGCTCTGATCTTAATTTAAATACGCTGTACGTTAGGTATGTGTGTGAATAAAAATTATTCTTACCTTTTAAGTTGTCTTCTCCATTTGGGTACATGGGCTACTAATACAGAAAAGCATGTTTTGTACCGTGATTTACTTTTGAAGCCAGTAATGGTTCTATTATTTAGCCTACAACTATAATCCTCTATTTATGATTTTAAAAAGACGAGTAAAAAATAATAAATGCACAAAACATTGATGGAGAGACGATTAAATGCCCCAAACTACAATGTGGCTTCTCAGGACAAATCTAATATGGCAGACCAGGAGAATTCTTGCTAATTACTTGCCTTTATTGTTGTTCTCACCGTTACTTGCCAATACATTAATTTGTTCTTATTTTAATGTTCTTGGTCTTGCGAGTTTCTCCTATGAATGTGGATATCTCTTTGTCCAAAGGAAAGTCAACTCTGAATTTATGGCTAATTCAATGGCTCACAAGCACCCCTTATCACACAGCAATGACCTTGGCCACAAATATTCTGACCATGTGACAGGTTTGGTCCAAAAATTAACTGGCTGGTGTCAGGGTCAATTAGTGAAGATCTGTCTGTAGCATCGTCCGTAAAATCAAATATAAGAAACCGTACATTAGTCTGTTGTTACACTCTTTGGTATGTTTTTTATGAACGTGAGGTGGGAGGTTATTTTATATCCATCGCCATTACAACAATCTCGTGTAACTATCAACCCATGTTAAGGTGAGAGCAACAAGACGAACATGGTCAGTGATTCACCCACAAATACAACTTAATTTGCTTGAACTCCAACAATAAAGTTCGTTTTCACTGAAACTATGGTTCCATTTCAGAACATTTTTTCAAGGCTAAGCCACGCTAACGAAGCCAAAAGAACTACTTGTCTCGGTAAAACTAGTGTTATTTTCTCAAAACATTAATGTCAAACCATAAACACAACAAAATACATCTCAATCTTTCCTACATTCTCCCATTGATGACGCATCCGTGTCTATGTACATTGACGTGAGGGAACAGACTTAGTATATTAATAGAAGTAGAAGACATTTTGACAATCCAGACTTACCAATATTTGATGGTAAAATCAAATAAATCACAAAAATGCAATCATTATTTTGAGTGAAATAAAACCTTAGAAATGTATATTTCTTGTTAGCCTTGAATCCTAACGGCCGCCCTAAAATCCAAACAAACATTTTTGTTCATCATTTATTGAGGTATTTAAGGAGAACTCAGCACTCAAGAATTTCTATGAGCGAGAGTGAAAGGACCTAAGAATTTAGTCAAGAATGGTATTACTTAGCCATTTTAGTGAATATGCTCTGGTCTTGAACCAATCTTGTAGGTATTGTTGAGTTGTTTACTTCAGGTCTTAGGTTAGGGTTAATCAATAATAACGATTATTTCATTAATAATAATCTAACTTAGATCAGTTTAGCTTTAATCCATAATTATACATTGTAATTGATACATTTGCTCATATTATAACATTTGTTTGATGAAATAGATTCAAATCTAATTATCAACTCAGGCTTTACATTTAATACATTTGATCGTTTAATTTTACATTAAGCATATAGCCCGAACGGGTAGTAAGACGCGGTGCTGAATATTAAAAAAGTTTTACATTTCAGTTTTATTGGTTAAATTATTGATCTTTTTTGTTTACACATCTATTTACTTATTTATGAAGAAGTTTAATAATTGGTTGGTAATATCCATCTATTATTGGAACTTTTTCACACAAAAAGCACATGTATATTCACTGTAATAACTGAATAAGACGGTGACTGTTTGGGGTGAAGCGCTTATTAAAATTAATTATACTGTCTTTGTAATTAATGAGTAAAAAGGTGACGGTTTAAATTCTTCTTCAGCTTGAATCTCTTAGCACAAACATCACACTTATACTTTCTTTGTTCTGAATGAATAAGAAGGTGATTGCATAAATTACCCTTCACCTTGAATCTCTTATCACAAACATCACACTTATACTTTCTTTGTTCTGAATGAATAAGAAGGTGACTGCATAAATTACCCTTCAGCTTGAATCTCTTTTCACAAACGTCACACTTATACTTTCTTTGTTCTGAATGAATAAGAAGGTGACTGTATAAATAACTCTTTACCTTGAAGATCTTTTCACAAACATTACACATATACTTTCTTTCTTCTGAATGAATAAGAAGGTGTTTGTTTAGATCACCCTTCCCCTTGAATTTCTTTTCACAAACATCACACTTATACTTTCTTTGTTTCGAATGAGTAAAAAAATGACGGTTTAAATTACTCTTCAATTTGAAGCTCTTTTCACAAACATTACATTTATACTTTCTTTGTACTGAATGATAGAGAAGGTGACTGTATAAAATACTCTTCGTCTTGAAGCTCTTATCACAAACCTCACACTTATACTTTCTTTGATCTGAGTGTACAACAAGGTGACTGTATAAATTACTCTTTGTCTTGAAGCTCTTATCACAAACATTACACTTATACTTTCTTTGTTCTGAATAATAGAGAAGGTGTTTGTTTAAATCACACTTCTCATTTAAGCCCTTATCACAAAAATTACACTTATACTTTCTTTGTTCTAAATGTATAAGGTGTTTGTTTAAAGTATCCTTCAACTTGAAGGTCTCATCACAAACATCACACTTGCACTCTCTTTGTTCTGAATGAATAAGAAGGTGTTTGTTTAAATTACACTTCTGGTTAAAGCCCTTATCACAAACATTACACTTATACTTTCTTTGTTCTGAATGGATAAGAAGGTGTCTGTTTAAATCACCCTTCAACTTGAAGCTCTTATCACAAACATCACAATTATACTTTCTTTGTTCTGAGTTAACTAGAAGGTGTTTGTTAAGACTCTTCTTTTCTTTAAAACCCTTATTGCTAACATTACATGTGTACTTTCTATGTAAAGTATGGATCAGATTTTGCTTGGTATTATTGTACTTGCTAATAGGGTCTTTAAAATCACACACCTTTTCAAACCAATTTACATTTTTCTTATCAATTATATCTTGACCAGATCTTGTTCTGTTTTCACCAAGCGCACAATCATACAGAAAAATATTCTCCTTTTGACCTATTAATTTACAATTTCTTTTTTCTTCTTTAAGAATTAGATATTTATCTAAATTAGAATATTTGCATGGTAGCGAAACATCAGTAACTTGTGATATTAAATCATGAGTGGAAGGTGTAAATTCAGTCTGTAAAGAAATTGGAAATAAAAATTAAACATTAGTCTAAATATTTATCAAACTATAACATGTGTATTGATTTTTAAGTCATAAAAGTTCTAATTTAGGAGCTACCAAATTAACATTATCATACTTTTAAGAGGGAGAATCAAAAGATAGCTAAAGTAAGAATAAAACAATAAAAATACAACTAAAATAATCAATGTAATTAGGTCAATGCTCCTTGATTTAATTTGTGGTATTTATCAGGATAAAAGTATAGAGCAAAGAGATGCCACTCTACTACAGAGCCATGTGCCGCAATATTATTTTCCTGAACATGAACTAGAAAAGAGAAAGTGTGAAGGTAAATTTCAATTTTTTGAGTTTAATGAAAAACAATTTATTGCTGCCTGAAATAAAGCCAGTTCCTGATAAATATAAAATTTTGAATATATTATAACAACTCTAATGGATATAAGTTCACATTACACAACCCCCTGGAGTTGTCGAGACTAGTGATGGGCAAAATCGAGTAAAAATAAGAGAGTAACTCAATTGTGTTGTGTAATCGGGAGTACTCGATTCTTCCGAATTACTCGGGTAACTTTATTGGGACCTTGATATTTTTTTATTTTCCTGAATCGACTTTATTGACTGGACTGTTTACTATGCTATTTTCATTTAAAAAGCATATTCCCTTAGAGCTTATTTTTCACCAAAAGTTTCTACTACTATGACAACATGACCTTTTATGGTTTAAATGTTGCACTCGCATCTCAGTACAACATACTCACAGATGTAAAGTACACGATCGACAAGCATGCTAACTAAGTGTATATTTCCGATTCTCTCTAAAAGTACTCAATGAAAGTTACTCGATTCTTTTTACTCAACATCATGTATTAATTAAATTTATCTATAGAGTCAGATGTCATCTGTTGGTGTAGGGACTATTTATATCAACTTTATGAGCTATCATCCAATAAACTAAGGTTGTGAATGTACTATAATTGGAAATGTAATGTGATAAAGTGTGCATATTTTCAGACTTATTAGTTATCAACCTGGGACCTCCTTAGCCTAGATCCAGCTATGGATAGAGGGTTTTCTACCGGCATTTGAGTGGAAGGTGAGTGGGGAACCATTTGGGAAAAATCACTATCAGTAGACCTGAACAAAATTCGAACCTCGATATCCCTGTCCTCAGTACGAAAGTCTAACACGAGAGTGACAATTTATGTTGTTCAGCTACCGTGAATATTACAAATAATTTACAAATATTTTTAATTTGTTTCTGAAATATATCTGTGTATATACATTTATTTCCGATTATTTTGTTGGCGTATAACGAGAATGGGTAGTAAGACAGGATGTTAATTTTCTTCTTTTTAGTTTAACCACAAACAAATTTATCGTCCATCAGACTCTTTACTGCAGCACCCAAGAAGTAGAAATATGGCTGCTTTTTTTAAAAAATGGGTTCCCCTATAGACTTATAAAACTATGTTCTTATTGGCCATAATATGTTAATAGTAGTTATCAATATATAATATATTAATAGTATTATAGTATATTATACTATTAACTGTTTAATGTTTAAGTTTTCTGCATAGATTATATTCTTGTATCCTATTTAAAATTCATGGGTGTAAATTTACTAAATCGCCTTCTTTGTCATTGAAAACTTTACTCAACTAATGAATGAAATTGAGTCAACGGTTGAATCACGACATTGTATAGTTACCATGTTAATTCTATTTATCTTTTATATCTTTCATCTTTTACCTATTTTAAAATAGCCTCAGTCTGTAGGTGATCCGTTCAAGACATTAGTATATGTAAAAGTCGAAATGACTAAAGATAAAATAAAATGTGCACTAAGCCACACTGAGGGTTTGCTTTGGCCTTGAACCAACCAATCAGAGCACCGAACACAGTATACAACCCTTCACAAAAAAGAACAAGTTTGTTTATTGTGTCTGGTCAGAGTGAAGTGCGGAGAGTGGGGTGCTCGGAATGCGCGCTCTCTAAGGTGACGGGAGTGAAGCCGTTATAGCAAAATTTTACTTACTCTGTCTTTGTTGTGAATGAATAAAAAGGTGTTTGTTAAGATGCTTTTTCATCTTAAAGCTATTATCACAAACATCACATTTATACTTTCTTTGATTTGAATGTATAAGAAGGTGTCTGTTTAAAGAACTCTTCATATTGAAGCTCTTATCACATACATCACACTTATACTTTCTTTGACCTGAATGTATAAGAAGGTGAGTGTATAAAGAACTCTTCACCTTGAAGCTCTTATCACATACATGACACTTATACTTTCTTTGACCTGAATGTATAAGAAGGTGAGTGTATAAAGAACTCTTCATCTTGAAGCTCTTATCACATACATCACACTTAAACTTTTTTTGATCTGAATGTATAAGAAGGTGTGAATTTAAAGAACTCTTCACCTTGAAGCTCTTATCACAAACATCACATTTATACTTTATTTGATCTGAATGTATAGGAAGGTGTCTGTTTAAACAACGCTTCTCCTTGAAGCTCTTATCACAAACATCACATTTATACTTTCTTTGATCTGTATGTATAAGAAGGTGGGTGTATAAATAACTTTTCACCTTGAAGCTCTTATCACATAAACCACACTTATACTTTCTTTGTTCTGAATGAATAATAAGGTGTTTGTATAAAGCATCTTTCCCCTTGAAACCTTTATCACAAACATCACACTTATACTTTCTTTGTTCTGAATGAGAAAAAAGGTGATCGTTTAAATTACTCTTCACATTGAAACTTCTATCACAAACGTCACATTTATACTTTCTTTGATCTGAATGTATAAGAAGGTGTCTGTTTAAAGAACTCTTAATATTGAAGCTCTTATCACAAACATCACATTTATACTTTCTTTGACCTGAATGTATAAGGTGGTGATTGTATAAAGAACTCTTCATCTTGAAGCTCTTATCACATAGATCACACTTATACTTTCTTTGATCTGAATGTATAAGAAGGTGAGTGTGTAAAGAACTCTTCACCTTGAAGCGCTTCTCACATATGTCACAATTATACTCTCTTTGATCCAAATGTATAAGAAAGTGAGTGTATAAAGAACTCTTCACCTTGAAGCTCTTATCACATACATCACACTTATACTTTCTTTGATCTGAATGAATAAGAAGGTGTCTGTTTAAATCACTCTTCATCTTGAAGCTCTTCTCACAAATGTTACACTTATACTTTCTTTGTTCTGAATGAACTAGAAGGTGTTTGATAAGAATCTTCTTTTCTTTAAAATCCTTATTGCTAACATTAGACATGTATTTTCTTTGTAAATTATAGATCAGACTTTGATTGGTATTATTGTTCTTACTAGTAGAATCTTTAAAATCACACACCTTTTCAAACAAATTCACATGTTTCTTCTCAATTATATCTTGACCAGGTATTGTACTGTTTTCACCAAGTGCAGAATTATTCAGAAAAATATTATCCTTTTGACACATTATATTACAATTTATTTTTTCTTCTTTATGAATTAAACATTTATCTAAAAAATTATAATATTGGCATGGTAGTGAAACGTCAGTAACTTCTGATGGTAAGTCTAGAGTAGAAGGTGTAAATTCAGTCTGTAATGAAAATGGAAATGAAAATTAAACACTAGTCTAAATATTTATCAAACAATAATACATGTATTGATTTTTTTTGTCCTAAAGGTCAAATTTAGGAACTACTAATTTAATTTAACAAACATATTAAGAGGGAAAATCTATGCCTAACCCTAGTAAGAAATAAAAAAATAAAAATTCAACGAAAATAATCAATGCTCCTTGCAGTAATTTGTGGTATTTATCAGGACAAAAGTCCAAAGCAAATAAATGTCACTCTAGAACATAGCTATGTGCTGCAATATTATTTTCCAGAACATGAACTAAAAATGATATCTACAAATCTGAATATAATTTTTAATTTTTTGAGTTTAATAAGAAACAGTTTATCGCTGCCCAAAATAAAGCCAGTCCCTGATAATTATTAAATTCTGAATATAATATAATAACTCTGAATGGTATAAGTTGACACTACACAACCATGGAGTTGTCGAGACCAAACAAGTTTCACTGCTATGTATCATTGGAGAAAGCTAAATGTTTTGAGGAAAGAAAGATAATTTTCAGGACTTTAGAAATTTATAATTCATAAGAGCTGTGGCCATATTTGTGAATAGGAATAGAATGAAACTAGCCATTTAGTAAAAACCACCTTCAGTACACCTGTCTGAGCTTTAAATATTGTCCTCTTTGAAATCTGAATTCCAGTCTATTGATAAAATGACGCCTTATATCGTTCAATCATTACTGCGGGTTTTAAGTTGTTTGTTGTGAAGATAGAAATTATGACGGTAATAAAGAACAAATCTCAAAAGTATTTAAAACTACACTTTTACTAGATTAGTAAGTGGCCGGACAGGACCTAATAGATGAGTAATAGGCTTATTTGTAATAACATAATTTTTTTTTTACCAAATCATCTAGCTTTCATGGTTGACATATATATAGTAATGACTCCAATGAGTTAAGTATAAGGAATGTTGAATTCAGTGAAAGTGAACCCTTATTTGCGTGGAGTGAGGGTGGAAAACTATTTAGGGAAAACCACCTTCAGTCCATCCGACTGGGATTCTAACCTCAATCTCTCTGTCATTGTCAGGCTTGTCCTACAGAAGAAGGACATCTATAACTATGTGGTCAACAAAGCAGGCAAATTAATATAAATGTATGTATAAGATATTATTGATATTTTAAAATACATAATAGCTTGGTTTATTTTATTAATATAATTGAAACATATATGATAAACCCACAACAAAATAATACTCAGTAAATTAATTTGACTTTCACTTTCAATTATTTGAGCTATTTAATTTACAATTTAGTAACCGACAGAATATTATATAATCAAATATCTTAGAACTAAGCAACTAACTTAAATTTAGAACTAAAACAACACCCAGCCCGCAAATATTAATTCCTCACTGTGAACGGGGAAAAACACATTTCACAAATGATAATTTTTTTCTGCCAAGCCAGGAATGGAACATGGCACCCTTAGATAAGTATATAGATTGGATAACGACTGAGCTAAGGTGTTGGACTGGTAAAGTGAAGTCTGTTCATGATAGGTTGTTACCTGGATCAAAATTCAAAAATCATAGGTTTAGTTTTTGGGTGGCCAACACTTTTAAAATTTTAAGTTTTTTAGTTACATATTACATTTAAAATAACGTCAACTTAGGTTTTCCCTCACTATTTCATTATTTTTAATAATATCATTTTACCCAATCCGAAATAATATATAATTAAACATAATTAAAATTACCTATTCTTTGTTTTGAATGCTATCTATAATATATACTATTTACAATATACTTTACTTTACTTGTCTTCTTTTATATATAATAAATTATTTTATGATTATTTTATCGTATTTCAAAAGATTTAACTGAATAAAAATATTTTTATTTACTTTATGGGTGCATCATTGTAAAGAACTTGTTTCCATCTTGTTCAATAACATGGTTTAAATTTGTTGGTCGCCATTTTGGAGCTATATACGTTAAGCCCTTTTTAAAAGTGCTGTGAATAATATTTTTTTAGGTGGAATAAAACAATAAATAAGTTTATTGTGCCTGACCTCAAATAAATATAAATAATATTACCCTGAATTACTGTGGTTAACAATCACATTCACACATTACAATGTTTTCATTAGTTATCCAAAGTGAAAGAAGTCAGCTGTTGGCGTAGGGATATATTAGGGACTATTTTTAGTAACTTTATGAGCTGTCATCCAAGTAAACTAAGGTCGTGAATGTATTATAATTGGAGCCGTGGTTTAGTAAAAATGGGCATTCTTGCACTATTATCAGTTATCAACCTGGGACTTCCAAACTTCTATATTTGGCCCTGGGTAGAGATGAGGAAGGAAGTATTTTAGAGGTTTTCTACCAGCATTTGAGTGGAAGTAGAGTGGGAAACCATTCACACATTATCATATATTTTCATTAGTAATCCAAAGTGACAGATGTCAGCTGTTGGCGTAGGGATACATTAAGGACTATTTCTATTAACTTTATGAGCTGTCATCCAATTAAACTTAGTTCGTGAATGTATTATAATTGGAGCCGTGGTTTAATAAAAACGGGCATTCTTGCACTCTTATTAGTTATCAACCTGGGACTTCCACACTTCTATATTTGGCTCAAAGTAGATATGAGGAAGGAAGTATTTTAGATGTTTTCTACCAGCATTTGAGTGGGAGTAGAGTGGGAAACCATTTGGGAAAAATAACCCTCAGTAGAACTTCGATATCCCTGTCTTCACCCGCAAAGTCTAACACGGGAGTGACAATTTATATTGTTCAGCCACCGAGAATATTACAAATATTATCAAGTGGTTTCTGAAATATATGAGAGTTATCAAAAAGTTTCAAGACTAGTTATGTAAAATGAAAACAGAGCGGAGCATGTTGTATACACAGATGATAATGTGTTTAGTTGGGTGGTTTTTACAGCCCCAAAATACAGGCCGAGTGTATAAGTGAGTGTATAAAGAACCCTTCCTCTTGAAGCACTTATCACAAACATCACACATATACTTTCTTTGTTCTGAATTAACTGGAAGGTGTTTGTTAAGACTCTTCTTTTCTTTAAAACCCTTATTGATAACATTACACATGTACTTTCTATGTAGAGTATAGATTAGATTTTGATTGATATTATTCTGCTTGTTAATATAATCTTTAAAATCACCCAACTTATTAAACAAATTTACATGTTTCTTTTCAATTATATCTTGACCAGATCTAGCGCCGTTTTCACCAAGTTTAGAATAATTCAGAAAAATATTTTTCTTTGAACTCAAATGGCCACAAAAAAATAAATTATAATTTATTTTGTCTTCTTTATGAACTAAACATTTCTCTAAATTAGAATATTTGCATGGTAGTGAAACATCAGAAACTTGCAGAGGTAAATCATGAGTGGAAGGCATTAATTCAGTCTGTAAAGAAAATGGAAATAAAAACTAAAAATTAGTCTAAATATTTATCTAGTAGTAACATATGTATTGATTTTTAAGTACAAATTGTCCAATTTGATGGCTATCAAATCAATATTATTAATCAGCTTTATTAAGACGAAAAACCCAAACCTAACTAAAGACAATGAATTTAAAAAAAAGTTACAATTAAAATAATTAATGAAACGTATATATTCCCCAAAGTCATGTGTGGTATTTAAGAGGGTATATGTTTAAATCCAAGAAATGGTGAATAGAAAACAGCGCTATATGCCACAATTTTATGTTCCAGAACATGAACTATAAATGGTGATAGTTCCAGAGTTTGAAGATAAATATGATTTTGGTGAAATGAATGAAGAACAATAATTATTGTTGCCCAAAATAAAGTCAAGTCCCTGATAAATATAAAAACCAGCAAGGCTGGTTGGCTATGTACTAATTAAGCTAATTAGTTATAAATGAGGAGTGTTGAGTTTGGAGGATTTATACTGACAATTGCTGGGAGGGGAGTAAAAAACTTTGGTAAAAACCACCCTCAGTATATCAGACTAGTATCTTTGTTGTCGGCAGCTCAGTTTATTATGAGAGTGAGATATAAGAGATGTTTTTAAATTTCTTTTACTGCAATTTTGACATTTAGATCAGTTCTGGGGAAAAGCAATGATAATGGGGCAATAAACACAAATAAAGTTTAACCACGATAAAAACTATTTACTACAACAACCTTAATTTCTTCTTTGATAGGTGGAAAACTGATGGATGAGGATAGTTGAAGTTCATTATTTTGTTTATTCTCATCGATACAATCTTTTGAACCTTCTTCTTTGATGGGTAAAAAATTGATTATAGTTAGATCATTATTTTGTAGTTTCTTGTTAATACGTTCCTTTGAATCTTCAGGTGGGTTGCCATCAATCTATATAATGAAATATTATGTTAATATCTAGAAGTTCTGTGAAAAGTAGATCTCACTCAGTTATTATCGTTAATACAGTCTTACTAGTTGTTCGGTGAACAATAGACTTCTTTCCCTCCCTGCTGTTGTATATCCCAATGTCTATTTTTTACAATCAAAGAGGAGACAAAGGCAAAAAGGGAAAATCCACGCCTTGGTTAAGTTTAAAAACAGACGAATGAGCAAAAAATATCAAAAATTATCATACATTCCCAATTTACACAGTAATTAACCTGTGTTTTTTAAACAAAAATAAATCAAGTATATATTTCTTTTGAGAAATACTTTTGATTAAATACCTTTTAGGTAGAAATTCCAATTGTATAAAATAAGCTGAATGGTTTCAAAATATAAATTTAACTTTTGATTCAAAGATACAAAAAGCATTTTCTGGGATAGAAATGTTATTTTTCTTGATGACAATTAGTATCAGAACATTGATAAAAAAAACACTGCCCACATGAATTGGAAAATATAAATATGGGTATCCTCACCATGTGACAACTACCTAATGGCAGCAGCTGGGTCGCAAAAGTGAGCTTATCTGAATCCTTCATATGACTATATGTACAGTATTAGCCCAAATATACTAAGAGGGATTTTCCCTAAAAATATTCTTCCAAACTGTACTTGTGTCATGTGCACAGCATAACATTTCTCACTGAAAGAAACTGTCAGATTCCTACAAAAGTCTATTTGGTAGAATACTCTAACAGTAATGGCCGGCTAGCAGGAATTATTACACCTCGCGTGAGTCTAATAATATACCTATGGTAAAAAGAGAGAGAGAGAGGGGGGGAGGGGGGGGATTTCTACACTTCAGTGTAATTGTGATGGTAATTCAGTAGGTCTGTGTTAGTTGTTGGAAGAATGTGTGTTGTATTTCTGAAATAATTTTTAAAAGAGTACCTGTGCATCAAGACAAGCACTCAGAGGACCTAATAAAACTATGTTTGATTTGTTAGGTTTTTACCTCATTGTATATTTGAGGCTTTTTATATTTCAAAAAACGTGTGTGTATTTCACTTTAAGAATGTTAGGGTTGTAATATGTGTGAGACTGTACTATTATATTCAAGCTAATAAAGTATATAGAAACTTTCCTAACCTGTTCCATTAAATAAAAAACATACATGTGCATGCACTTGGCATTTACAAATACTTACATGGATTTCCTTTTCGTCTGAAAAACTTGGCTCCAACTTTAGTTGATGACCACTATCAATCTAAAGAACAATAGAGATTTGTTTCAAATTGTTGAAATTATATTGAAACCTTAGAGATGAGAAATAGCAATAATTTCCAAGTTATAAATTAAATTAACAATATATTAGGCTAATATAAAAATAAATGTAATCATGTTCTTTAACCCTTACTACAGAGCTTTCACATGAATTTCAAGGTGTTCTAGATCCAAGTATATGATATTTCTCACATCGAGATTTTGAGGGAGACCTTGGATGAGGTCCAAAGAGATCTTTATTTTCAAAATTCCCAACATTTTGTGATTGGTATCACATCTCTTATCATAGACCAAAGAATAATATCCTTTATATACATAATGCTCACTAGATTTCATAAAACTGGTTCTTTCTTACTAGCTATCAGGTTTAGGGTTGCATTTTGATGGGGGTGTTCAAAACTTCAAAATTTTTGCTTGCTTCTAAAAAAATGTCAGTTGAAAATTTGCTTCGAAAAAGAATTCTAGCTAGCCACAAACGTCACCAGGAGACTGCACGTCGAATGATGCAACCCGCTACACCCGAAGACGCAGTTGGGGATAACAATGTTAAATGCACCATGATGACTTCCCTTTAAAAGCATAAAGATAACCAGTTAAACTATGGGTGCACTACGTGAATGTTAAGATGATTGTGATCCCAGCATTAGTCAAAGCTTTAAGTTACCTCCAATTTCAATTCCACTTTTTGATCGAGACAAATATTAGAGCTCAATTCCAGCTCTGTCTTTGTGGTTAGTGGAGAGTACTTATCATTCTCCTCCATCTTGGTAAGAGGAAAGTTAAGTTGCCATCAGTGGCCTACAAAGGAAACAACAAATTAAAAGAGAACATTAACCAGTTTAACATTTTACCAGTTACTCTCATAATAAAATATGCAACAAATATATTCTTTATATTATAAAAAAATATGTATTACTTTGCCATTTTTTTTTCAAAGTATGTATACTTTCTTAACCAACTAACTAGATCAGCACATGCCTTATAAACTAACTTAAATCCATGAAAGACACACAACATCCAGCACTCAGTCATTATTAATTCATCACTGTGAAAGGGTAAGCCCACATTTCACCAATAATAAATTGTTTGGTCATACAGAGAATCAAACTCAAGACATTAAACTCATTCAGCACACACGCTACTGAGTTAAGATATTTGACATTGCTATGTAGGGATGGGTTAAATGAAATTGATAATCATCATAAGCTGTTTACAGCCTGTGCTAAGGTCAGTTTAGTAAAATAATTCAATCTCCCTCCTTTTCCATTCTTCTTCTCTCAGTTCAACATTTCCTTTTATTTGCTCCTTCCATCTCTTTCGTAACCTCGCTTACGATCTTTTTCCTACCTACTTTGCTTCAATCATTTTCTTTGACCTCCTCTCTTTTTGATCCTCTATACATGTTCAATCCATCTCACGATTGCTCACTTTACTATCCCATGTACTCCAACATCCTCATTACATGACCATACCATCTCAGTCTTGCTTCCTCTACTATCTCATGTACTCCAACATCCTCATTACATGACCATACCATCTCAGTCTTGCTTCCTCTACTATCTCGTGTACTCCAACATCCTCATTACATGACCATACCATCTAAGTCTTGCTTCCTCTACTATCTCATTTACTCCAACATCCTGACTTCATGACCATATCATCTCAGTCTTGCTTCTACTACTATCTCATGTACTCCAACATCCTCATACCATGCCCATACCATCTCAGTCTTGCTTCCTCTACTATCTCATGTACTCCAACATCCTCATACCATGCCCATACCATCTCAGTCTTGCTTCCTCTACTATCTCATGTACTCCAACATCCTCATTAATGCCTATACCATCTGAGTCTTACTTCCTCTACTATATCACATACTCCTTATTCCACAATTATTTCCTAATCTTGTTTCTACTCGTGACAGCTAACATGCCTCCTCACAAACTTATTTCCAAGACCTCCACTTGTATAATTACAACCTGCTATTTTGTTACAGCTTCTCTGACATCACATTCACAGCCTGATCCTGAGAGACGAAAGGAGCAATTACTTCCTGTCACGGGTATGTTTGGAACGTTCCGAAAAGTAGATGTATGGTTATGTGTTTATCCGCATTTGTCATTTTCTTTCTGTCAAGGCTGTGTAATTACTATGTTATGTGAGGGGTGGAAGCACAAAAAAAGTTATATATTATAAGGGTTTATCAACACTTGGCATAGTTAGCATTGGAACAGAGTTCGAAACAAACTTGTTCTATGCTCCGGAGATACTTTGGAGCAGTCATAATTTAGAAAGGAAGTTGTTATTGTGTGTTATCATACCGTAATGATATTGGGAAAAGGTCTAAAACAAATAATGGTTGTTTATTATATATACTTTTTAGCTGGTTTGAGGGAGATGAAGTCGAATGGGTGGCTTTGGTATTATAAAACACAATTTCAACAATACAAGCACAGTATGTGATATATTCGCACAATATTTTTTAAATATGTTTTGCTGCTATTTGGATAGTTTTTGGCTAAGCATACATTTACCAAACAAAGTAAAGGGGAACCCTTCACTTATTTCTCATGTAGCGATATACAATCAAATTCTGATATAAGCTTTTATTAGTTGGAAAATTTAATAAAACCATTTTCATACATAAAGTCAAGCTATCTTCAACTGTCACTTTTGATATACCTTATCAATACTTATAAAATAATACCAACAAAACAGTGGCATAATATTAATGTTGATTGCAAAAAAAATGTGTTTGTATTTTGTAGAAAGTTTCTGCCTTACTGATGAGCAATGGGGAAAGCATAAGATAAAGCTTCCCCTCAAACTTTATTTCCTCTTGTCCGGCTAACTTTCCAATTTCATCTCGCACGTCTAAAATGAGTAATCTCATTATTATGGCTTGGACTTTGATGATTTTGATTTTTTTTTTGGCAAACCTGAAACGTTTTTCAATTGCATACAAATATGTTTCATAAGAAACTTTGCTGATTTGAGTAGCTTTGTTAAGGCCTTTATTTTGTTGCATTTTTATGTGTTTTTACGTTTATGTGGCATTATTAAATGTTTTTCGGTAATTTTAAGTAATTTTTTTCTCTTTTTTTAGTTATGTGCCCATGTTTAGAATACCTCTGCACACGTCATAGCAAACAATGGTGCCAAACCGGTGGTTAGACTACTTCTACCCCTCTCTTGTCTCTTCCTTCAAGCCGGTGATAGCCGGATAGCTCTTCTTTCCCCTCCCCTTTAGCCTAGTGGGGCTGTAAATGAACGTCTAAACTAGTCTGAGTAAGTTTTGCAGATAACGAGGAATCATTGTTTCTCTACATTTTTCGGAAGTTGCACGTGGTGTTTATGTCAATTTCAACATTCAACATGCCGTAAGGGAAAGAAAGTGACTCACATGAATTAAAACTTTTTTTTTTGTTGAATATGGCGAAAAAGTATTCTATACCAATCAACAGATACTATATTGCAAAATCTGTGACGTGAGAGTTGCCGTGAAAAGGACATTTACTGTGCAGCAGCATGTCAAGGGATAAAAACACAAACGAGGTCTTCAGCGATTCCAGGATGAGAAAAAACTACAGAAAATGTTCCTTGGCCAGCAGTCTTCAAAACGTTCTGTATTTTACAAAGAATTGTGTAAATTCTTCATTTGTGCCAATATTCCCTTGAGCAAAGTTAACAATCCGAAACTGGGCAACTTTTTAGAAAAGCACACTGGGAAGTCTTTGCCAGAATCCTCCACACTAAGAAAAACTTATGTCGGATATTGCTATGAAAACACCTTTAAGAATATAAGGCAAAAAAAGAAGAAAAGAAAATATGGGTGTTTATGAATGAGATAACTGACTCTATAGGACGATATGTAGCTAACGTAGTGGTAGGTTCGATGAAAGAATATGGCCCTTGTGAATATTTTTTCATTAATTGTGAACGTTTATAAAAAATAAATTTTCTTTATAAGTGAACTATTTGTTAGGTACTTGAGCTTAATATTGCCCGATGGCATCCAACATGACAATATCCTGCACTTTGTGATTGATGCTGCACCTTACATGATAAATGCTGCTAATGCTCTGAAAGCGCTGTACACAAAAATGGTGAACCTAACATGTCTATCACATGCCTGTCATAGAGTTGCTGAAGAGATACGAGAGCAATTCATCCAAGTTGACCAGCTGATTGGGTGCGCAAATAAAGTTTTTTCTGGAGGCACCAACTCGAGTTGCATCATTCAAATCGTAGGCCCCAAATGTTCCTTTGCCCACGGCTTCCATTTTAACCAGATGGGGGACTTGGATTGAAGCATGCAACTATTACTGTGAGAACTTCCAAGTTGTGAAAAAGATCATCGACTCATTTTACAACAGTGAAGCGACCTCTATTAAAGTTGTGCAGGGACTTCTTTTATTCTGAAATTGCAGGTAAGTTTTCCTTCCTAAAGTCGAATTTTGGATTTATGCCTAGTATCATTAATTCCTTGGATAATTCAGCAATGCTATTAGTGGATCAAATAGATTTGATAAATAAAGTTGAGAATGACCTAAATATGGTGACTGGAAAAGTGGGAAAGCTGTGCAAAAGAAAATTGACCATGTTTTTTTATTTTGTTATCTAATATATGAGATGCTGTGCTAAGTTGCAGATGTGCTATCAGGGAAAAACTTTTCCCTTTTGAACAAAGTGAAGTAGTTTATTTCAAGTAATGCTACTGTGGTGTCAGTAAAAGTGGAAAAGAGATTTTCTACATTTAAAGCTTTGTTAGCTGATAATATAAAATCATCTTTTTTGAAAATCTGCAAATGGTTTTTGCTGTGCATTGCAATTATGGACTGTTGAAATAAAAACTCTATGTTTACCATGTCAAATTAAACCATCAGAAAATGTAAGTTGAATTTTTATGTCATTTCCTTGTTTTATTTTATACGGAATATTTTCTGTAGACAAAATAAAAACTTGCAGTTTGGCACAGAAATAGAATGTTAAATTAAATTTTAAGGTTTTCCCTTATCTTATAGGAATTGTTTTTAGCAACTATATATATATATATATATATATATATATATATTTGTCATTTTTTGTTGTTTAAAAAGCATTTTTTAAACATTTTGGGTCATAAATGCATTTTTAATAGGGCATTTTATATCAATTTTTAGGTCACCAAAATCCTAGCCCTACTCATTATCATTGTAAATATTAATTTATTTAGCTTCTTTCCTTTATGTTATAATTATAATGTACCGTACAGAATATGGTTTTTAACACCCTGTTGTACTATATGTTCAGGTTATTTGTGTTCATTATGCTAATGAGTTAGGATGTGGAAGTGCACCCAAATTTGCATGGAGGGAAAGTGTACAATCAATTTGGAAAAATCACTCTCAAGATATTCAAACCACCAATTTCCCTGTTGTCGGCAGTCTAGTCCAACACAATAGTGAGGCCTTACACCGTGCGCCCACCAAAGCAGATGAATGAATATTATGTTACCGCCTACTATAACTAAATTCTATATTAGAGTATTTTTGAAAAAATAATCAAAGTACCCTAAATTGGGACTGCTTTAAACAGTGGTACAACTTCGACACACAGAAGTAGTAAAGATTTAAAATGTGACAATTAGCACTGATTGCCTTATATATAACATTCTTAGATGGAGAATTTCATTAGCTTCCAGAATATACACTTAAATATATGATTTTATGAATGGTTTGGTAACAGGATTTTACCCCCTCCATTGCCAAAATAAGTGCCAAAAAATTTCAGTCTCAACCATATATTTGCCCAGGTCATACCACAAATTGTATGGTAATTTTAAGTGTTACATCTTGTAGCCTGGTTTATTAGCATTATTTTGTTATGTTGGATACCATTTTAAGTATGTGAAAATAGACAATATTAACAAAAGTTTACAAAGTGGTACTATGAACATCTGAAATATTATACCCAGTTTTATAAATATAATATAGAGTTATTCCTGTTAAAAGACATTAAGCCACTAGCAGTTCATTTGAAGAGAATTATTAGGTGCCTTTAGTTTTCATTATAGTATTTATTTTGTTAAAATGGGTCATTTTAGTGAGCCCAAAAATTTAGGAATTTTTCCCCTGGGTGAATTTTGTGTGTATCACTTAGGTTTAAGATATTTTTTCAATGTCATACAGCTATTTTGATACTAAAAATGCACTTTATTGCATATCTAAAATGTTTCCTGCTAATATATAATTTTTTTTAAAGGTCGATGTCAGTTTTTAGACATTAGCGGAGAAAAATGACCATAACCGTCACTGAAAATAATTTAACTCAAAATATTTGTATTGAATGAGTCAAAGTTGTCCAAATTCATCCTAAGACTACAGTTATTACTGGTTTAAATGATCCCAAAAATAAAACAAACGTGCACATCTTGTGTGTATTAGAACCATGTACAAGTAATACAAATATTGTTAGATTCTAAACAATGCCTGAGGTTTTACATGAAAAAAACTAAATATTCTGTCAAAATAGCCCCGCTTTACAGTAGTGTTATCTTTTACCTTCTTGACTGATCATTTGTTTATTTTTCTCCCCAATCATCTCCTATTCCCTCTCATTATCTTACATTATAATGCCACACTATTATGTTGCTATGGGAACTCGGTGTAGGGTTCTACAAACATTAAAATTACTATAGTTCTTCTAAGACCGACTCTCTAGTCTAGTGATCAATAGTTCCAGGCTACAGACACAGAGGAAAAGGGTTCAATCCCAGGTGCTTGGAAACTTTACATAAAACATGTAACGAAGCCTCATAATGAGAACCGAGATGCTTGAATGTAAGAGTAGCCGCTAGAGTCTAAAACAACTGAAATTAACAGCCAGAGAGTTCATTGTACTTATCACATGACATGCTGGTTAGGTGTCCATCAGAGCCTATTCTGCAATTTAAAACTGGAAGAGCCTATAGTTGGGATACGGAGTACTATGGACTACCAAACCTTGAAAAGTAATTGTGTGTGCGCATTGAAATGAAAGCACCAATAGCAGCCAAAGGGTCAGATGATTTGGAAACAAATACAAAATGTAATTATAGTTTGAGCATCGAGCTATTTAAAAAATATTTTTTTCTAAAAATTTTAAAAACCCAGGGAAGGTAGTTTTTTCCCTAAGAAATATTAACTTTCCTGAAACAATAGTGTCACTTTGGTAGGTTAAACCTCACATTTGTAGTCTTTAAAACCTCTGCTTAACAGATTATGTTTGCGCCTTGCTCTGGACAATTTTCTTTCAAATAGTTTAATTGGACGGTCATCTCAAACTTTCCTCTTGGCTGGCACAGTTAGCTGATTAAGGATAGACTGTGTAGACTCCATTACGTTACTAAGGACCATCAATGGCTTGAGGACAATTTAGGTGCAGCGCTTACAGCCTCCTCGAGTCTGTAGACTCTGCCTTTCTAAGTGGTTAAAACCGCCATGTGATTAAGGATACAAACCATTTAAACGTGATTTCCCTCTCGGCAAAACTAATGGTATAACAATCAACATTAAAATGCTTTGTTTTTTGTAATCTGAATAATATGAAGTTTTTCTCAATTGAGATGAATTAAACACTTCGAAAGGAAATTTTCTAGAGCTAAGCACAAGCAAACGTTACCCCAGCTGAACAATTATTAACAAAAATAGCGCCACTCCATATTTTGACAAAACATCTTTAGACCTTTTCCAGTAACGAGTATCAATGCTTGGACCAACAGAAACCATTATAAATGTCCACCTGCCTTGAGCCCGACAAGTTGTTGAATGTTCGTTTGGCATTATTAATAGCAAATTGAGACCACTGTCAAGTGAAGTAAAGCCTGACTGCTGAGAAAATTGGTCAATGTATGTGCACAACATTTTAATAATTGATCAATAAAATAAAAAGGCGAAGAGCAAGTATCCTTATCTACTTTCCAACAAAAACATTCGGAAAACAGTATATTTGGTACACTAGGTGAAAATAAAGCTACCAGTTCTGCATATGTTATAAGAGATAAATTTAAAACTTATTTTTGCTGACGGAGAATTGTGCAAATAAATCCTTTTATTTTTTGTACACAATATATTATTACCTCTGGAATACTACTCAGAGTGAAAATTCCCTCGTGTCAAAACTATACGTTTCCAAACATCCATGTGGAATACATCCTGAACTCTGCACGGTGTAATACAAATCATCAAAATAACTGCAAAGATTCCCATCGAGATGGGATAATTCGCACTTCGGATGTTTTTGTCTAAACACGCACAAATTACTTGGGGTACAGTGGACAACCTTAAATATCTTTCAATGATACCAGATCGTTCGCAGCTATTCGTCCGACCCCAGTGGACGACTATCTTTAAATTGACCCGGAAATTCGAATGAAACTTTTCATTTCACTTGCTATAATGGTGTATTGTTTCAAATGTAACTGATTATACTAGAAAATCAATTGAATGAAACTGACCTAACTCGAAGACCCTATCGCATTTTATAATGCACACGTATTTCTTCAAAGCACGTTATAAAATAAATTATTATTAATTATTTTAAACCTAATACTTTTTTAATACCGTATTCTCGCAGACAACACCACCAACAAACCAGAACGCCTGAGTCATAGATAAAGGATATGTAGCGGACTGAACTTTTCAACTCATAAACATTTATTCTGGTGGAAAACAGGATATACGCAGGGTGACAACTGTAGAAATGATAACCAGATATAACCATAATAAAAATTGAGTAAATAATTAGTGAATGCGTTTAAACCAAATATACCGTAATACAATTAGGCAAATAATTAATAAATACATTTAAAACACAAATAACCAGATATAACCATAAAAGTAAATAATTAATAAATGCGTCTAAAACACAGATAACCAGATATAACCATAATAAAAATTAGTAAATATGACTAAACCAAATATAACCATAATACAAATAAATAAATAATTTATAAATGCGTTTAAAACACATGATTAGTACAAATTATACAACAACCCTACATAGTCGTCAACCTGGATCCTCTGGAAATTTTGAGATATTTTACTTTGAACATTTATCAGCTAGCCTTATAAAATCGCCACGTTTAAGGCGCTACAGTTCATTTATTTGAAATTGCGGCACGAGCACAATTGGTGGTGTAGGTAGTACTAGGTACACTAGCCCCATGGCTTTTTTGGTGCTGACTGACAGCTCACAAGCAGACTTCTGACAGTCAAAATTTAGGTATATACCTAAATTTTGACCGTCTGAAGTGACAGCTGCTAAACACATGTGTTTCAATCGACTTTGACTTGGTAAACACTTCCTTACAATCTACTTTTTTCTCCCGTCTTGTGGTCTTCCGAATTTAGGAAATATTTTTGTTTCACTGGTTGGTAAAACGAGCATAATTTTCAAATTAACTAAAAAGACTAATTTTTTAATGGATGACATACAGTTAGAATTAAAATTTTGTGAAGTAGGTAGGCACAACAAGAACATGTATAAAATAAAAATCTTTTATACACAATTATCATACAAATTATGACGTCACAGTGCTATTTTTTTTGGTCTGGTTAGACGATGCCAAAACGTTGAGCCATTATTATGAGGTATTTGCATGTAGTTATAGTTCAATACAGCTTGACTAGCTGTATCCAAAATGTTGGAAAACTGTATACAATGTTAAAAGGGTGGTTTACTTTAGATTTTTACATAATTAGAAATTAGTTATATCCGCTTCAGTGGCCGCATGGTCTAAGACGTCACTCTTGTAATATACTAAACTGGGAGACTGGAAGATTGGGGCTCAAATCAGATTTGGGTGTAGTGAAGGTGTTTTTTTTTCTAAATGGGTTTCCACTCTCTCCACGCAAAAGAAGGTACACTTCCTCTTAATCCAACCTTATTAATCCCTAACAGATTAGAATAATTTGTCTAAACGAGTAGGCTATAACCCAGTAGTTCCCAACCTGTGTGCCGTGAAATTTTGAACGTGTGCCGCCAAAATTTCCTAAGATTTTAATTTATTAAAGATGATAATTTTGACTTATTAAAACATTCATATTGGATTTATAATGGATGCGTGACTTTAAAAAATAATTTGTTTCTATAACTTTGAATTTATTCTCCCCCAAAATAATGGATTAAAGCTAAATGAAAATCAAAATATTTTATCCGCTTTTGGGTTCCCATGTCTATTTCCAGTTTATTAGAAATTAACGATTGTTCGAATATTACGACCACACCAACAGTATTTACTTTTTAAGACGCTATATTAGATAGATAGAATCATAATAGAATAGATAGATTAGAATTTATTTTTCGCTCTCTCTTGCAATTATTGTTAATGACTATTAAGATATTTTGGGGGAAGAGAGGGGTTGAGGATGGGCAGTAATTAGTTGACGCTGTGAACACTTCTTCCTCAACCTCCCAAACATCCTTTTGGGACAGGTTTATTTTCTTTTACAATGGGGATGGGTCTTATACATCGTTGCCGATCCGTCTAAGAAAAAGTTACTCTATAAACTAAGGTTATTTATAAAAGGAATGATTTTTGACTAAAAATATCAGCCCTTACATTTCAAACATTGCAAAAATTTATTGCTCAGATTTACATCAACTGCGAGATGCGACCAAGAGAAGTTAGTTCATAATATCTTAAATTAACCTGCGCAACAGTGCACATAGTGGCAACCTTGTATTAAAAATAATAGTTAGTTTTAAAGAGGGTTTGACGTCTCTCAGTTCATTTATTCAGGAGATTTTCTGGAATCATCGCATAACCCTCTCTCCTCAAACTACCTCCCATAAACACACACCTACACCTACCTCCTCACCCTGTAATACCCTTTGTCAGTTTAGTTATCTATAGCTGCAACTCAACCGCATGTTTCTGTACTTGGGCTTATTAGCAATTGAAATTAAATTGAAACATATTTTGAAAACTAACAACTCATATCAATATAATTGAATTGTTTTTAAGTGACAATGAAATATAATTTATCATTATTTTATTAAAAGTTAAATATTATCGAGAACCAATATTTTCTTATCAAATGTGACTTTCTATACTTTTTCTAGGAATAACTGTTTTGTTTGCCTTTTGTAGTATTTTACCTTCAGATTTAAGTGAGGTCCTTTTTCTTGTTTTATTATATAATCTAATGGCAAGTTCCCAGCGTTGCCCGAATAAATTAAATGGCTTCGAAAAATCTCGCTTTAAACTCAAGGTTGAGATTTTTCTCTAAATTTGAGGGTTAAATTTTATCGTGTTGAAAGACTTAGAATAAGAAAACAATATACACTCTGAGAGAGACTAAGTCTATGATCACCCCCTCACCCCTACCCACCTTGTTTTGTAGCTACCTTTAGTGATTTTCACGGGGTCAAAGGTGTCAGATTCACAATATATTAAAAATTATTATTATTATTATTATTATTACCGCGTCTTACTACCCGTTTGGATTATACGCGCTTACGCTAATGTGTTTTGGTAGGGTGATTGTGAGATTAAATGAAGGACCTACAGTTTAACGTGGAATCCGAACCACGGTGGAGGCCTGGCATTCCCCACATTACACAAGCTGTCTTGTCAGAGCTGAAAGAAGGGTTTGGTAATTAGATAAATCTGTGCCGAGACCAAGGTTTGAACCCCGGCTGCCAGCACAGAAGTCCGACACCATACCCCTAGACCACCAGGTCACCTATATATGAAAAAGTTGTTAAAAATTACTGATGTACAAATCCTCAAGAGTTGTCCTAAGTATATATGCCAAATTTTAGTTTTCTATGCATCTTTGTTTCTAAGATACTTGAGACCAAGGTTGTGAGAATAGAATTTTTCCTCGATTAAAGCGTTTTTTTAAGATGGTGTGTCAGGGTGAGTGATGCAATCGAGTAATCACGCGACTGTCTCACCAGCTAGCTATACATCCCGGTGTTTGATCGAAGATAATTACTTGACGTAATATATATAATTTAAAAACCCTAATTAGTTACTGGGGCACCTTTGCGTACCTACTGGCAGAAGTACCCGGCGCTGTCTTGGGTAGCCCTACATTGAATTTCATGGTTACCCCGGGCAACGTTTTGCTACCAGCATAAAGAAAAAACCAGCCCTTCATTTTGTTTCTTCCGACTAAGTTTCTAATTACTGTACGTACTTACTCTATGGCATTATGAACTCAAAAGTTCATCACCGCAATTAAAAAGGTACGCCACCTATCCCTATCCTGAGCTAGCTCTATCCAGTATAGTTCAGGTCCATTCTAATGTTATCCTCCCATCTGCGTCTGGGTCTTCCCAATGGTCTCTTTCCATTGGCTCTACCAGTCAGTGCCTTGATGGTACACGTCCTGCCCATCATAATCTGTGAGACTTAATTACCTTAACAATATCTGTTAATGAGCACAGGGTATGTAGCTCCTCACAATGTAACCTCCTCCACTCCCTACTATCGTCATCCATTTTTTGACCTACAATCTTCCTAAGCACCTTGTTTTTGAACACCCTAAGCGTATTTTCGTCATCTAAGGTACGAGACCATGTTCAGCACTCATAGAGAGCAACGAGAAAAATTATTGTTTTGTATATTTTGAGTTTTACATCTTTACAGCAGGCGAGATGACTACAACTAACTGACCGAATACTAGTAAGCATTTCCTGACTGTGTTATTTTCCTAATTTCTTATCTAATACCATTATTGCTAGTTAAAATTGTACATAAATATTTGAACTCTTAAGTCTATCAAATTATATGTTGTTTGCAATAATATCTAAACTATTTTTTCAGCGTTCATTTATAAACCTATTTCATTATTTTCCTTAATTAATTTTAAAAAAATCCAATCAAAATTTTAAATTTCCTATTTCGAAGTGCACATTGTATCCTTTATGTCTTTGTAACGGAAAAATGAGATAAGTTTTTTTGTTTGTAATGTTAAATTGTGCTTAGATACTAATTTTACTAAACATCGCTTGAGTAGATATGTTTACTATCAATTTTGATATTTTAATCTTTAAGTTAACTATCACGTGATTTGGACGTGATTGTTTTATAGCTGCTACTTTGAAACAAAATGGCGTAAGTAAATTTTAATTATTCAATGAGCTATGTGTGTGTACCCATGCCAGATTTCAAGTCAACTGGTACAGGGGTTTGGGCGTGATAGAAGAACAAACAGACGTGAAGATAGACGGACGGACAAATATTTCATTTCTATACACAACCAGGGAAGGCAAAAAGATATCATTATGCAACACATCGTTATAGTGTATTTTCTATAAACGTCCTAATATTTCAGTGTGTGTAAACATTACAGAAATGATATTATAATGACACGCATACTATATATAAAGTCCATTCACGATAGGAATGGTTTTCTGAAAGGTCTTTTTCCCTACCAGAAATATATTATATAGTAGGATGTTAATAGGATAAAAGACCTTTCAGAGAGTAATTCCTACCGTGAATGGAGTATACTTTTAGCGCCACGTCTTTATACGCATTCGGGTTATGTTAATTACGCCGATGTGTTAGGGATAAGGGCACCCAAACCGTATTTGCTCGAAGAGAGAGTGGGAAACATTTATCAAAATCCATCCTCAATAGACCCAACGAAAACTCGATTTAAATATTAGCTAGCAACAGTTTAATCCGTCAGGTTTGTGATTGTACTGAGAGATTGTAACACATCTCGGTGGCCACACGGTCTAACGCACTAGTCTCGCTCTAGACTAGACTGCCGAAGACGAGGAGACCGTGGTTCGCTCTCGGTCGGGTGTACATAGGAGGGTTTTTTTCACTAAATGTTTTAACACACTCTCTCTCGACAAAAATGCTGATGCACTTAATCTAAATTACACTTTCCTCATATAAGAACCCTTTGGAATAATTAGTACATGGACGTACAACCCGAACGAGTAGTAAGACGTGGTGCGTTTATACTATACAAGTTGTAAAAGTTGTGTTTTGAAACAATGTGTTACAACTTGTTAGAAAATCAATTGAAAAATGTTTGAAAACATTGTAGTCTTAAAACAAATTTCATGTTTTACAACATGTTACACGTTTCCCGTTGGGTGGCGGTAAATATCAAAGAAACATTTGGGTTTAAAACACTTTGTCCAAATAGAGGACAGTCTGCACATTCGAAAGTTACTGCTAATCCTTCTCAACTGGAATACTATCCCTAAATGATGTACTTTCTCTCTCCAGTCAACTATAATCATCTTATATATAATTTGATAAGCCCGTTTCCAGTAATAGAACTTATGAGGAAATGGCTGAACAGATCTGGACAAACGAACACTCATTTTAAAGGTTTGAGGTCCAGGATGCCGATAAAAATAGTGACCTAAAACTTAAACTCAATTTACATAGTGAATTTACCACGTTTTACTTTTGTGTGGGTAGTGAATCACCTGTACAATCTTTATTTGTATACACTACCATGGAAACCATGATTTGTGTATAGTCTTAGATCGGCAAATAAAATATTTCTCTATGGCTAAAAATAACAGCAGTTAAACAATTCTTACTTAAGTGGTTTTGTGGGTCAATATATTTATTTTATCCAAATTAAACAGCAAAACCTAAATATCTATTTAAATTGATAGCCTTTGATGACACAACTTCTAACTATAAAGTCGAGTGAGGGCTTATTACAATAATATATCTTTTCCCGATAAAATATTTCGAATATATTTTAGGGCAATAATCTGCAGATATCGCTACGACGATCCACTCGTATTTAAAACACGCTCAAAGTTCGGGCTGGTCATCCGAACAAAAATACTGAAACTGCTATTAGTTCTCAGCTCCCCAGCCAACAGGTTACGGTCATCATGTTGGAGATTAGATAACAGGTCACTCACACAGTAGTGATCTCTAGCTAGTTAAGATGGACATCGAACCCAAAACCATCTTTAAGCCCTTTTATCACCGCAATGAGGACATCCTTCTCAGACGCCAGGATGCAGACTGACTGCAACTGGTTTAATAATGGCACTTTTCGTTTTCGATATTTAACAAAATAATGTGTGGAAATCAGGCAGGTTTGAGGGGATTAGTTTCATACAGTGATTATGCCCCCTTATATAAGGAGTTTTTTTTAAGTACAAGACAGCTATTAAAGACATACATCAATGGACACGTGAACAGAATGCTAAACTAATCTCGTCTAATTTACCGGAAACGGAGAGTTCGGGGTTTAAGTCCTGACCCAATGTAATGAACTAATTTTTCTGTGTGTTTTCATACTTTGCCACCACATAAATTCTACCTTCCTCGTCCCTACTCTACTTGATTGAAATGTTGGCCTATATATACTGTATAAGTAGGCAGAATCTGGAAATCTTAGCTCTGGTATTTCTTAGACATATATTTTGAATTCGATTCCGGAAAACAGGTGAAATTTTTCGTCGAATTTAATTATTAAACTGTGACTAAACAAAATAATAACTCTTTAAGCATTACAATTTCTAAAATATATTTTTGCTATCTTGTGTTATATATATTTTTTTCAGTTCATTTGACAATTGTGGAGGTGACCTGGTGTCTAGGGATAAGGTGTCGGACTTCTGTGCTGGAATCTGGTGTTCTATCTTCGGTCACGGCACAGATTTAGCTGATTACCAAACCCTTCCCTCCACTTTGACAAGACGTGTATTAATCACAACTTGTGAATGTGACCCGCCTCGGTGGCGTCGTTGGCTAACGCGCTAGTCGTGTTGAGCTCGACTGCTGAAGACGGAGATATCAAGGTTCGACTCTCGGTTGGGTGAACTCGGGGTGGTTTTTCTTAAATGGTTTTCCACTCCCCCTCCACGCAAATTAGGGTTCACTACCTCTAATTCAAACTTCCCAATTCCTAAACCATTAGAGTAATTAGTACTTAAGGCGTATAAACCGAACGGGTAGTAAGACGCGGTGCTAAATATTAAATATTATTGTGAATGTGGGGAATGCTAGGCCTCCCCCGTGGTTTGGATCCCATGTTAAAATGTGGTTAATCCATTTCATCTCACAATCACCTTGCCATTACACATTAGCGTAAGTGCGTACAAGCCGAACGGGTAGTAAGACGCGGTGCTAATATTGATAACTACAATAATGAATTAAGATTAAACTATATATTTAGTACCAAAATTAAAACAATAAAAATGAGTAAAATAACGGCAGAACCAGGATCCACACTTATGTAGTGTAGTTGTATACATGTAGAACTATTATTACCACCATATGTGCTAGCTCCGCAGAATCAAATATAGAAACTGTGGCGCATTAAACAAGCGCCCAACATATCTGTATTAGGTTAATGCAGTTTAAAGGCAATCAATCTAAAATTAACGGCAGAACCAGGTTCCACGACCATGCAGGGTCTCTTTTTACACCTATAACTATAATTGCCACCATGTGTACTCATGCCGCAGATTCAAATATATAAACTGTGTCCCCTTAAACATGGTGGTAGTGTAGGGGATTAATATCTAAATTAAATACATATGATTATATAATAACGGCAGATCCAGGTTCCACGACCATGCAGGGTCTTTTTTTACACCTATAACTATAATTGTCATCTTGTGTGTTCATGCCGCAGATTCAAATATAGAAATTGTGGCCCCTTAAACATGGCGGTAGTGTAGAGGAGTAATATCTAACTTTAAATACATATAAATCGATAATAACGGCAGACCCAGGTTACACACTTATGCAGGGTCATTATATACATATAGAACTATGATCCCCACCATATGTGCTCATGCCGCAGATTCAAATATAGAAACTGTGGCGCCTTAAACTGGCGGTCGTGCAGTGTTAATTTCGAGTATAATATAGGTTTGAAGGCATATATCCAAAATAACGGCAGAACCGGGATCCACACTTATTTAGAGTCGTCGTATATTTGTAGAACTATTATTCCTACCATGTGTGCTCATGCCGCAGATTCAAATATAGAAACCTTGGCGCCTTAAACTAGCACACAGCATATGCGTATTTGGTTATTATAGTTTAAAGGCAATCAATCTGAAATTAACGGCAGAACCAGGTTCCACGACCATGCAGGGTCTCTTTTTACATCTATAACTATAATTGCCACCATGTGTGCTCATGCCGCAGATTCAAATATAGAAACTGTGGCCCCTTAAACATGACGGTAGTGTAGAAGAGTAAGATCTAACTTTAAATACATATAAATCGATAATAACGGCAGACCCAGGCTCCACACATATAGAGGGTCATTATAGACATATAGAACTATGATCCTCACTATGTGTGCTCATTCCGCGGATTCAAATATAGAAACTGTGGCACCTTAAACCTATTTATTAGAAATGTGTTTAAACCAATATTTGACTTTAGTGCCTTCTATGCTATTTTTTAAAAAAAATCTACTCTTTTGCCATCTATTAGAATTTTTGGAACTAACTATCAACTCTATTGCCATCTACTAGAAGTTTTGGAACTAAATTTTTGCTTGGTTCCATTTATTTTTCTAACCATGGTTAAAAACGGTTAGTTTATTGTGGATGTGGCGGACTTCTGGGAGCTTATTTATAAATGAACCTGGGAATTTTTCTGTACAATTTTTGATTGTGTCCTTATTTTTAAAGAGAAATTTATTTGTCTTATGTTTGGCCGTCCGGAATTTAAAGCTTCGCGCACTTTTTAGGATATAGTCATATAGTGACAACCAGCCACAGACATGACACCACTTCTTTAAATGACAATAGTCTAAATATTATTATTAAGACTACATTTATCGAGGTTTATAAATCACAGGGAAAGTTGTGTATATAATGGTAGCAACAAAAAGTCAGGATGCGATCAAATATTTATAATTATTGTAACATTTGGATTACATTAAACAAGATATTAGATAAACCTTAAAAATGCCTTTGCATCGACTTGAAGAAAACACTTCCTCGTTAATCACAAGTTCTCAAATAATAACATCTGTCTCGAGTGTTGTGAAGGAGTTGGTTGAGAATGCTTTAGACGCTGGCTCAAACAATATTGAGGTTAAGTTGGTGAGAGGAAATAATATTCAATCTAATTATGGCAATAGCTGATTACAACTATTCACCTAGCTTTGCTATAATTTTAAGTTTTGGTTATGTTAGCATTAAATAGTATTGGAAATGAAGCCCATCATCTAATTTATATATTACTCTTTGTTTTCAAAATATCAACACTAAATGCTTAAACTTACCTTAGCAAATTAATATAGTGAATCAAGTCATACAAAAAAAAAGCCGTTGACAAATAATAATATATTTAGCAAGTACTTTGAGAGAAAAAACCTTAAGAAACTGAAAGTCGGTCAACAATGTTGCTAGTTAACTAACACATGGCACACCTACATCTATAGGCCTACAGAGTGTTTTTTTAAGTCGACACAGCAGAATATCTTATAAAAAATACATTTAAGAAAAAATGTTTTATACAAAGCTGCATGGTTTTGAGACACCTAATAAATTTCTGTAAACTTTTTTCACCATCCTAAACGCTTAAAACTAATTGGTTTTGATCCACGCCAATACTAGAATGTTTATATATGTACATGCCATTTGGCTCTTTTTATAAACCAAATAATGAATGAATCAATCCTGAAACAAATAATATTATATTTTATGAAGTTAAAATAGTTTTAAAACAATTAAAACCCACAAATCCCACAGGAACTTAAAAATTTTGCTGTGTATATACCATGCTAATATTAATTTATATGATTCTATTGTAATGGGCAATGTGGCCAACTGATATCTTGTATTTCAGATGAGTTAAAATAGATTTAAAAAATAATTCCTTTTCCTTTTTAATTGATTCACTTTATTTATTTATTTGCAAAAATTATCTTAAAATAAAAAAATATTGACATTTGTATAACATTTTTTTTCATATGCTAAACAAGGTATAAATTTGCTCTAATTTGATACATATTTGCGAAGACAAGGGATATCTAATTAACCTTTCCATTAATATCTTCTCATTTAAATCTTTTCCTCTACATTATGCCACCCCACCCGCCCCACCGATTTTTTAAGTGTTGTAGATGTAAAAACTTGACCCCAGGATTGGCTTTACTTTCCATTACAAACATCAATAATGTGGCCGCTTTGTTGATGGAATATTTTATTTCATAACATTATTAACCTTCTGGTACTTTAATTATTACACTTATAAAATACTGTTAAACAAAACAACAATACAGACATAACAATTTTAAGACTTTTTATCTTTTTTCTTAGTAAATAACTGATAGCGCTTTAAATACCTTACACTAACATATTTTATTTACAGACATACCAGTTTGGTCCTTGGTTAGATTTGATTCCTATTTTATTATCTTGGTCCTATCTCATTCCTTCTAATAAAAACTATTAAATGGTTTTATTATAACAATTTATAACCCATGCCAACATAATCAAATATTTATTTGTTAACACAATCAAGGTTGGGTTTTGTTAGGTTGGGTTAATACATGGCCCCTAATTTTCATAGGAAACCCACTTTCAACCACCAACATCGATAGAAAGTCATTAAAATTTAACATTCTAGAACTGTCTTATTTGATTTATTAATTCAAAGTTCACCTATAAATTTATCAAAACACTTTCCGCCACTGTGGAGATATGTTTTTCCAGTTTTTTAATTGCGGGCTTCCTTTGAAAACCAGCTTGTATGAACTCTTGTGTACTAAAATACTTTTGACGCCATGGTGGAACTATTAAATTCATATTATTCCTTTAAATATTTACACAAGTTTTCTGATTGGCGCTCTACAAGCAATTTTACAAAATATTGCAGTATGCTATGTGCTTTAAGTTAGTACATTTTTAACTTTCTAAGACTAGAAAATCTACAATCTTAATATTGGTATTGCTTTAATCTACTTAGTCTTTTTGTTTAATTTAATATCAAGAATTTTTTTTTTAATAGAAACGTGCCTCTTAGCATTCAAACAAAGTGCACAATCCATGAACATTTTTACTTTGAACCTTTTTGATGTCCATCGTAATTAAAATATGTCTATGTAAACATATTTTGGCCATGTTTTGTAAAACGTTGTATTTATCCCTACCACTGGTTCATCTTCAAGGAGGATAATGGTCTGTCGAGAATTGAAGTGAAGGATGATGGCAGTGGAATTAGCAAGCTGGATGTACACCATATGTGCCTTTCAAGCTACACTTCAAAAATTAGAGATTTTTCTGACCTTGGTGAGTGTTGAACATTAAATTTAATCCATAATTGCATAGAGAAAATGGCTGAAGTCATATAGTATTGCCCATCCATTTTGTCTTAGCTAAACTTATGTCATATAAGTTCACACTGTAAATAAGCTACCTTAATGTTTAATAACACACTACAACGCTTATTAAAACCTGTACCTTTTTTAAACCATGATTTACTACAAGTCCAAGCTATACTAATTGGCTAGGAAGGAAGGTAGAATTGAATGGAAATGTACCTTCATTAGCATGAAGGGATAGGCTAGTGGTAAATCATGTAGGACAAACCACATTCAATAAACCCAACTTAGATTAAAACCCCTTCCTTTCTATCACCAGCAATTCAGACTAGACAAGTTTGACGTTTAGGCCACGTGCCCACTTATATGGAGCAATAAGCTTACTTGCTATAATCTTATTTAGTAGCTACATTAGAAATGTTTTAACCATATTTTGTTTGTTTAAGAACACCTGGAGTGTTATGGTTTTCGTGGTGAGGCGCTCAATGCTCTTTGCCGAGTCGCTGAGGTGACAGTTACAACTAAAACTGATGAAGATGATTATGCAATGGCCTATACAATGAATAAGAATGGTCATGTTGCATTCATGAAGCCCTCTCATTTGGGGAAAGGTATATCTTTCTCTTATTTAATATGTTTATCATGATAATCTCTAGCGACTTAATTTAAGGAAACAGCAGTGATGTATTCTAAGAACATTAGCATGTTTGCTGTACTCAAAAGTTGCATGAGGGAGTTTAGGGCCAAAGACCCCTAACCATTGTTGTCTAAGAAGGTATTCGTCTCCAGAAAATATTTAAACATGGAAACCTACATATTCCGAATTCATAAAAGTACACTCGAACTATAAAACACACAAAAATGTGAAAGCATTAGTAATTATCATTATTTAGGTCATCACTCTTACATTTTGTTTGCTGCAGCTAACTTTTACTTATCTTGAGCCTAATTTAATTTAATTTAATTTAAATAAAAAAACACAGAACCCAAAGAACAAGGGTTGACTACCTTTTGTTAATGTTGTGCCGAAGTAATATTAAAAAGTCGCTCAGCGTGCCATCCAACCTAGGACCACTCAAATCGCTAATATTTTTTAAACTAGTTATGTAGTATTACTATTAAAACAAATTAAAGTTGATCTTGTAAAAAGTAGATGTAACAACATGTTTCTAAATTGAATTCATTAAATAACTACTGTTTCTTGAATATTTAATATTTTAATATAGATCGGAATACATACAAAAGTTATAAATGTGTTTTGCTAAATTTAACTTCTGAAGACATTATTTTGAAATTTTGAAACAAATCAATTGATTCATTGAAACATAAAACACGTTATTACAATTATTACTCACATCATTAGCTTTAATTAAAGATAAAGGTTTTATGGCCACCCCTGCCACATACAGTACCATCATAATAACTACGTATTCAGAGATTTAAGTAAAAATTGTGGAGCTGATAGTGGTATGAGCACATTCCTAGCTGCATAAAAAGACAGACATGCATAGATGGTCCTGTGGACTAAATGTCAAACTCATTTAGTTTGGTTTATCGATAGTAAAAAGGTTCAGGGATCAAGTCCTGGTTGGTGGCTCTATTTCCTCTGGGCTCCTTTTCATAGATGGTTTCCCACTCTCCCTTCATGCAAATGGATGTACATTTTTTCACTTCTACCTGCCACATAAGTGTGGTTTTATGCTTAGATCCCTCACAGGTAGCAATACATTATTATTTAGCACCATGTCTTACTACCCGGTAGCAATACACAAACCATAAAATAATACAAGGAATAAAATTAATTGGTATCCATCGTTTGCCATCATAGGTAGCAAGCTTACATTGGCAGGTTACTCTATGGCTCAGCTTATAATATAGGATCTTAGTATAATATGTCATGGTAAGACTATTATACTTCAGGCTAAACAGTGTGTACATGAATCAAACGTCCATCAATAACACATTTTACATTCGTAGCTTTGCAGATAAAATACTGAAAAAAAAAATTCTTGGTCTGGAAAATTAGGAAAAGTCTAAAAATTTCAAAACTTAAATAATTCATCCTTCCTTTTTATAGTAAAACCACATTAGTGTATCTGTCCAGAACCAAACACTAGTCACCAGTTCTGCTCTGCCAACTACTAACCTAATCCTCTTTGTGACATAATAGATCTAAAACAAAGCCTGACACTGGGGCTTATTCTGTACTGTCTGAGTGCCATTGTCTGAGAGGTTAAACAACTTGGTGAATCATTTTCTGATGCAACCCAAAGCTTAAAACGTCTTTACTGACTAGCAATAGCTAAACAACTGGTGTATTTTTTTAAATTCACTATAATTATTTTTTCTTAGGCACCATTGTGACTGCAAACCATTTGTTTCTGAACATCCCCGTGCGCCGCAAACAGCTCCATATCCCACGCCGGGCCAGTGAAGAGCTAAGGAAGGTGGAAGTGGTGGTGAAAAGTTTGGCAGTTATCCGCCCTGGTCTGAGGGTGTCCCTGGCACATGAAAAATGCCTTATTTGGCAGAAGTCAGCCGCTACCACTTTGAAACAGTCGTTGCTGCAAGCGTTGGGGCACCATGCACTTGCTAAGCTGGAGGAACACTCTTTTATTCATAAGAACGTAAGTCTCATCAATCTTTTTTTTTAAAGGAGTTTATTTTCCACTTAATTAGAGTTGGATCAAATCTCCTCATATTTCAAACCCAAATTTTCACATTACTTATCAATACAGAATCTTTAATACCACTATGAATCATAGAAAACATGGTAAACAAAAGGGTAAAAACATGCTGAGCATGTTGTGTTGATGGGGACAATAGTTTTCACTGTCGTGTAAACGTACTGAAAAGCTTGACCTAACTCTGTGAATTTCGCTGCTAGCACTGGTCACAATTGTTTTTTTTAAACTCTCGCAAGAGCTACAATGAAAATGGAATCGGGGAGGAGAGGGTACTGTCCCCCCCTGGAAAAAATTTGCCTCTTCCTGGGATAAATTAGCCCCCACCTTTCCACCAAGAAGATATATTTCAAATCCTTTAATATTATCTATTATGAAGCTAAATGATGGCCTTAAATAAAATTCTAAATAACTTGTAGATGCATTCAAGTTTCAAATTTTTCTTTGGATGCCATCAAAATGTCTCAAAAAATCAGGCGAGTAGCCCTCTAAATATCTTCTAGGATAATCTAAATTTAAAAAATTTCTAGTCGAAGACCACTCCAAATAGATTCTAGAATCTAGATGCATATAATTTTGAAGAATTTTCACCCAAGGACCACTACAAATAGTTTCTGAAAGTATGCAATTTTAAAAAATTTGTTGGTGAAAGCCCACATCATCAAATATCTTGTAAAAACATATAGTTTCAAAAAATTTCCAAAATATGACTATTCTAAATCACTTCTAAGAAGATACAATTTTCAAAATATTGCCAGGCAAAGACTTCCTCAAATAGGTTTTAAACCTATCCAATGTTCGAGAAAAATTTGGTGGAGAACAATCTAAATAGCTTCTATAAGCATCTAAATTTTTTTTTAAATATATGGTTCAAGACTATTTAAAATAGCTTCTAGAGCCATCCAAAGTATCAAAAACTTATTGTAGTTGGGGTACTTCAAATAGCTTCTTCAGGCCATTCCACTCTCAAATTGTAGTACAGGCTGTTATGAACTTTTACCATCTCTTTCCAACCCACAGGTTTTTCCGTTAGCGCTGTACTTTTTCTACCAAGCAGAGTTGCCATTTTGTATCTTAAATTTGAACATAATTATTTCTATAAAATATGCATAACATATTAAAGAGCATTCACGTATGCATCTTGTGAAATCAATTTAAACCACCATAGATGTTTTTAGATCACTATTTTTTCCAAAATATGAAAATATGCAATGTGTCAAAGATTCACGAGGTTCCAAATATATTCTAAAATGATTCACGTAACATGTGTCGCTCATGAAATTCACCGAGTTGCTGAAGAGGTGAGAAAGAACATCAGAAACGTTGACCAACTAGTGTCAAACGTTAAAAAAATATTCTTAAAAACACCATCTAGAGTACTTGATTTCAAGACGGTGGCACCTGATGTACCCTTACCAACTCAGCCAATAATAACACAATTGTGCATATGGTTTCATGAGAGTTTATATTATTGTGACCATATTCATGTTTTAAAAACAGTTGTGAACAGATTTGACGGTGAAGAGACCATATCTATCAGGATTTCACAAGATATGCTATTAGATCACAAAATTGAAGGAAACTTGGCATATATCAAGGTTAATATCAGTATTTTGACCATAAATATAACAAACTTAGGAAAGAAAGGTGTGTCATTGTCTGACGCTACTGCTCTTATTACAACACTACAGGATAACTTCAAGAAATCTTCAGGTAAAATTGGAGAAGCAATGTTTGCAAAACTTGAGAATGTGTTGATAAAAAATTTGGGATTCAAAACAGTGTGTAAAATTGCTGACATAATCACCGGTAAAAGTGACTCTTTAGAAGACATTGAAGAGGACATATCACCGGGTGACATTCCATACTTCAAGTATGCTCCAATAACATCCGTGGATGTAGAGCACAGCTTCTCCAGGTACAAAAATCTCTTGGCCAATAATCGCCGATCATTCATACCTAAAAATCTGAAAATGACCTTCATTGTGCATTGCAATGCAGAAAAAGGTAAATCTAAGATGTACTTTTATCTCTATATCATTTTCACATGCACACACATGTTCTGCCTATTTTATTATTTTTAGTAGGCAGATTGGTTATACAATATTTATTAATTTATTTCTCCTTTTGCAGGATTCCCACATTACCATAATCGGACCAAAAGAATAATAATTAAATTTTAAATGTATTATTCATTTTTAAGAGCATTTTTTGTATTTTTTAGAATAAAAAATTGAGTTTTTAAATGCATCTTTTTTGTTTTTAAGGGCATTTTTATTTTTGAGCGCATTAATACTCCATTTCTAAGTGCATTTTTGGGGTTTTTAAGGGCATCAACTTCCGGGCCCTGGTAATATGTTACTAAAATTGGCTTCAAAGCTAAGTTTTCAGTCTGTGTATCCTTTGAACTTTGATAGACAAAAGGTCATATTTGCATGTAACATATTTAGTCCTTCAACTATTATAGCTGTAGAAAACAGCAGAACCCTAGGAAAAGTCAAAGGAACTGTGACCTTTTTTAAAATAGTATGCAAGTGGTGGACAAATGTTAATGGAAAATCTTGTTTACGTGGAACATTGACATTGAATGATGATGCAAAACCCATCCACTCACTTGACGGTCCAAGATTAGTTTTCCTAACTCAATTTGTGGAATGGCTACTTGCATGGAAACAAGCTAATGATGCCCACTGTTGTCTTACATCCAAAACCATAACTGCATTGCACCATACCACTGAATCACTGGTTGCTGTAATTAAATTCCTACTTACATTGAAATATGTTAAATATTGTTTACCAGGAAAGTTTCAAACTGATAACATGGAAAAACTGTTCATTATGTAGAGGCAATTTTGTGGAGGCAATTATAATGTTTCTGTAAACCAGTTAATCGAAGCTGAAAAAAAGATTGACAAGTACGGACAAATAAAAACATTTGAAAACATAAGTGAAATTCAGAACTGTGATCAAAACAGTTAAGAGAATGTGTGCTCTGAAATCATTGAACGTTCATTTAATGATCTTATGGCATTGCCACTGAAATCACTAAAATGTATCCTGTCGGTTATGTTTTTGGATATGCTTCTCATATAGCAGAAGAAAAAATTAAACTATGATTCATGTGTTGAAACTATAGTAAACAAAACAGAAAGTTATAGTGATGCGTTCAAAAAAAAAAACAGAGGTGGTTTGACAACTGCATCAGATGTAATGTTCAAATCTTGTAATATTATGCACAGTGTTTTGCAAGCTTTGCTTTGTGATAAGTATGAGCGAATGTTTTTAGAATCAAATCGGCAAAAACTTACACTCATAAATTTAAACTAAAAAGGTTATGTGTAGGGATGTAGATGGGTTTAATGAAATTTGTGTTGTAGAACTGTCGTGCAATATTTGTTATTCACCCTTTTGCCAACATTTTCCAATATTTTGCCCAACAATTACACTAAACATCAAAATAAAGTCATTTCAGCATATAAATCCACAAATTAAAGGCAAAAACTTGCAACTCTTCATTGACGTCTCATTTGTTTTTTGTAATTTCATACAGTCAGTATTAAGTTTGAAAGACCATTATGTGTTGTGATTTTTAATGAAACAAACATTACAATTTTTGTGTTTAATTGATGGACTTAAGTTGATCATGTAAAAATACTGTAAGTAAACGTAAAATAGAAATGTTTCAAGAAGTGTATATATTCCACGTGCAAGCATTATGTTTTAAATTAAAATGTGCACTTGACAGTAATCTTTGTAATGTATATAGGGTAACTGCCCCAGTAGTCGGCCACTTATTGTAATTTTCTTGTTCATTTTCCTGTTTTATCGTGTTAATATAATATCACTGACGCTACTAGTCTTTTTTTATTGGTATCTTATGAAATTGATTAACTTATGAAACTATTTATAGCGATATATTATCATAGTTTGAAAAGGAAAAGTCAAATTAATTAAAATAAAACACAATCAATAGTAGTAGGCCATCGAATTCCATTAGTCATCCGCGATAAATCCAGTATTCGGCCACACATGCGTTAGTACTTAGTAGTATTTAAAGAAAATCAGAGAAACAAAGATTTATCTTAAAAAACACTGTTTTATTATTTATGTTCACAAAAAAATTATCTCTGCTGTAATTTGAATTAAAATATTAAATATAATAATACAAAAATAATAAGTTGCTAAAAACATAAATCTTTTAGCTAAATCCTCCAGCCATGTCACAAGTTTAAGCTCCTCTTCTTTATACAATACCGGGTCGGGTCCCATTTTGCGATCACCATCCTGCAGTGAAACTTTTCCACTAAGACGGTCTTGAATCGAAGTTTGGGGTACTCCAAAGTGCCGACTACCTTCCCAAACTGATATTTTGTCATCATTTTTAGCCCTCAATGCCTATGACATGGTGTTGGTATAGAGTAGCTGTGGTACTGAGGCCGTTATCCTGTAGCCATTTTAGATGTTTCCAAAGTGAAGATCTGAAATTGGACTATTTTATCTGAAAAAAAATCCAGTTATGATACTCATAGTTTATTAATAAACAAAATAGCATAATATTTTAGGGGCTCAGAGGAGGAAATGATGAATTAATTAAAAAAAAGTTAATGTTGTATGTCATTTGAATTTAGTCTTCATGATTTTGCATTTAAAGAGATTTGTACAGAACTAATAAACAGGAAGTAAAATATATGTTCATATATTAATTTTAAATGCAAAAGTAAAAAAATAGAAGAAATCAATAATTTTTCCTTTGGGCGATAAAATTATTGGAAGGCACAATAACAAAACTTAAATTGCTTTACCTGAAAACAATTTCAATAAATGTAGAATAATAGTATATAACCTTTACTGTGTGTACTGTTATGGCGCTAGTATGTTTTTTAAACTATAATTTTAATGGCCTGTGCATTGAATGATCTTTGAATTTTGTTAAAATACTGGGTGTAAATTATTACTAAAACACATGACCTCACATGATTAACAACCAAATTGAATGGCTGACCATAGTAAATTAATAATCAGTAGTGATCACCAGCAGTTGGCCATTTCAATTTATTGTGGCAGAGTACTGGGTATTCGGTACTAGTTGGCTGAAATTAAACAGTTTAGTAAAAGGAACATAAAAAAATAACATACAAGCCTAATTTTAAGAGAAAATAACATTTTCCCTCAGTAACCATTGGTCGGCCACCTTGGCCGAATACTATAATAAACACATAGTTTGTACCCAGTGGTCGGCTACCTTAAATTTTCTTATTCTTTGAGAACAAATTTCATTTTTCTCTAATATAGTAGTTTGACTCATTCTACATCAACTGCACAGACTCGTTTAGAAAAAAAATTCAATATTACCATTGTAACTTACCTTAGTTGGAAGAGCAAGTGGTTAACACAAAAACATTAGCAGCGCCATCTTACATTCAGCTCAGTGTGACACCCCATACCACTACTGCAAAACAATTAAGACTATAGTTCAAATCAATGTTGGCATTACTCATTCAACTACATAAGACTGGCCGAGCATTGTGGTATCGCGGAATAGACATAATTTTTTTCTTTTAACAAAATACCACGAAAAATACACAAATGTGGCCGAACACTGGAGGGTGGCCGACTACAGGAGACTTCACCCTACATACATACGACTTAATAATCAAGGAATTATCTGTTAAAAATATAAACAATGGTTGTATTAGACACCAAATACTAACAATCGCCTTATTATGTTAGTGAAGGCTGTGCGCTCGCTACCTGCCACTGGTAGGACCACTATTTGGAGTTCTTGCGACGTTGCTAAGTCAATGCCCTGGCCTGTAACTGTAGACAGCCGTGATTGGACCGATCTCTGGTTTTTTGTTATAACTTATAATGCATGTATTAATGCTTAAATCAATGGTATGTGGATTGTGTGTTAATTTTATCCCATAATAATGTTGTGTCTGAACCACCAATAAGAAAAATAAGAGTTATAAATAAATTCCAATTCAAAATTTGAAAATGAGTTTTTTTCTTATTCTACTTTTATCGAATCTAGAAGTCAAATAGTTTCTTGAATCTGCAAATCTCTAATATTCTTAAGGATTTGGGGGTTCCATCATTCCATCAGTGAAGCAAATTTTCTTCTCATTTGTTTGAAAGAAAAAGAAACTAGTGTTCAATTCGCTAATTTAAAACAACTTGATGGATTAAATAGCCACACTATTATATTTGCTACGGTTATAGCCGCATCTAAATATAATATTCCTTAAATTGAAAAATGGCACCTGGTCACGGGTCCCGGGTTCGATTACTGTGTCAGGTGTCATTTTTCAATTTAAAGAATAAGATAACTTGTATCGCTCTTACACATGCATTTTTTGTACATAAACATTGTTGAAAACTATAACCTGTGATATCACCATATTACATACAACTTTCCATGATAGCTTTTTGATTTTCAAATAGTCACCATGCAGTGTTCTCCCTAGAAATTCTATCCAGCTGAGTTGCATTATTAAGTAGCCGGGCGGTCAGGGTCACCGAGCCTATTTGACCTACTCCGTCATTTTACTTTGTTTACCTGACTGTTACCATCTTAATATGCTCTAGTACCAGATGATGATGATGTTGCCGAAAAGTAACCTTGGTGTGATGCTGGACATATGTCAACCAAATGTTGACTGTATGATGATCTATGTCAACAGGCGACCAGTCCGGCACAAGAAGTTGGAAAAGGTAATGTTCAATATGGCTGTAATTGTAAGGTCATTTGAAAATTTGTCTACAAAAATTAAATATAATATGACATATAAAATCTTGGGTTAATAATGACATACATTTGCTATTCCAAATTCCACATAAGGGGACCAACTCATAATTTTGTACCTTAAATAGTAAAAGTATACATACTTTTTACAATTTTGTGAGATCTGTTTTTCTACTAAAAAAATAATTACTTATATCTTTGTCAGAAACTTTGTAAGTCATTAATAACCCTTGTCTTAAACATATCACTAGAAAAATATTTACATATTTGTTTGTTGTCCAGTTGGTGGTGAAACATGTTAGCAAATATTATGGAGCCCAGTATCCTCATCACAGATATCCTACGTGTCTACTATCCATAGAGACATCGCCAGCAGAACTAGACATCAATGTTGAACCGAATAAGACAAGAGTTCTTTTGCAGAATGAGGTGTGTACTGTGAATTTACACAAAGCTAGTTCTAAATGGAACTGTGTGCCACTCAAGGTTGGGTTTATTTGTATTATTTTACACTTTTATGTCATTGTTATACCAACATTTTTTCCCCAGTTTTCAGCTTTCCTTTGCCTTCAAAAAATTATTCATCCTGTTCCATAAAGATCTTTTTTTAGTCCTACTCAATTCACTTATAATATCTGTTGATCCTGCAAACTTGTCTTCCTATCTTCTTTTAGTATTTATTATATATTTCTATATACAGATTTATTCTAGTTTCTCAATTTTAACTGTCATTCTTCAAATTTTGAAAACAATTTTTAGCATTTACTCAATAAGGTTACTCTCTACTACAAAATTTCAAATCTCAATTTGAATCTTAGTTAGGCATGGGCTCTTGAATCCCTTGAATCCATAAAGATATTTGAAGAAGAAAAAATATTATTTTTGTCAATTTTTCAAGTGAAATTTGTTTTAGAGCTCAAAGTCTTAATATTGCTCATTGGTTGTTAGTAACCAATTATAACTATAGAATGAACTTAACAACCAGGCCCCAGACCAGTAATTTAACACTTAACCTACACATTTGTAGCTGACGATTTCCGCACTTCTGTCATAGACTCTGCTTTAAAATATGAGTGAAGAATGGCCCTGGGCATGAGACGATTCCTGGATAGCTCAGTGGTTAGAATATTGGCTTACTAAGCCAAAGATCCCAAGTTCGATTCTCGTACCCAGGTGTAATTTTTAACTTTTCAGAATACTTAACTCAAAATAATGTTATAATGAAAGGATTAAATTAAAGAATATTAACATTTTGTTACTCATCATCATCATCATCTGACGTTTCCACCTCTGTGAGTCATCTGGCACATCCTCTTTCATTCCTGTCAATCTTTCCAAACTTCTCCTTCAGCCACGTGCCTCCAGTCCACCCCTCCAGCTTCCATGTCCTTCTGCGCTTGGTCCATCCATCTTGATCGTGGTCTTCCAATAGGTCTACTAACATTCTCTTTGTTCTGTAAGGCTTTCTTGGGCATTCTGTCCTCCATTACTATCACATGACCTAATCACAATAACTTTTCTCTCTTCAGTGTCTCTTCTAATGGTATAACTTTTAAACCATCCCTAATTATTTCATTCCTTATCCTGTCTCTTCTTGTTACATTCTCAATGCCTCTCAGGAACCTCATCTCTGCTGCTTGTAATATACTTAAATCTCTCTTTGTCCCTGTCCAGATTTCAGAGCCATATGTCAATATTGGATGATAACACAGCCCAACAACAACAACAACAAAAATATTTGGTGCTTTGGAAGTTAGAGCTATTCTTGGGTATATTTGACCCACTGATCCAAAAAATGGCGTCATTTTTACCCTATCAGTTATAATTTTAGAGATATAGCATATCCACCTTTTATGCTTGTGTGTTCTATGCAGTATGTTTACAATAATTTGTATATTATTAATCACATTAGATTCTCTTCTTTTGTAGTCCCTGACTTTACCCTTCTTCTCTACCGAAAACAAGCTAGTGTTCTGCAATAATATCAGAGGCCTTATTATGAAAATAGGCTTGCCAGAATACATGTCAAATGCCTTTTCATTGATCGCTCCAAGCGGAGTTTAAAATGTGTTCTTTTACACAATAGCAACAGATATGGCTCAATTTCTATTGGTCATTCTACCAGTATGAAAGAGAAGTACGAGACAATCTCATTAGTCTTGGAAAAGATAAAATATCAAAACCATAATGAGTGATTTGTGTAGAGTTAAAGATGGTGAACTTTCTCCTTGGTCAGCAAAGTGGCTTCACAAAATATCCTTGCTTATTATGTTTTTGGGACAGTAGAGACAAACATGACCACTGGATAAGAAAAGAGTGGCCTTTGAGATAAGAAATGGCAGTTGGGGAACAAAATGTCATCAATGAACCTGATTGACAGAGCCCAAATAATCCTGCCACTATTACATATAGAGCTTGGACTGATGAAGCAATTTGAATGAAGCTTTGAATAAAGATGGTTTGTGGTTTCGCTATTCATCAAGTAAATTCCCTGGACTGAGCATGGGAAAACTGAAAGCAGGGATTTTGATGGTCCCCAGATAAGACAACTAATAAGGGATTCACATTTCATAGATTCATTTAACAACATTGAGTCTTGTGTCTGGTCTTCGTTTGTTCTAGTTATCAATAACTTTCTTGGCAATCATAAGGCAGGCAACTACTCCAAATTAGTAGAGGATATGTTCTCCAATTTTAATAAGCTTGGCTGTAATATGAGCATCAAGGGCCATTACCTGCACAACCACTTAGAATGTTTTCCATAAAACCCTTTTGATTTAATTGATGAGCAAGGAGAAAGATTTCACCAGGACATAAAAACTATGTAAGACAGATACCTAGGCAGGTGGGATATTCACATGATGGCAGATTACTGCTGGAACCTTCAGCGAGACTGTTCCGGCAGATCTCACTCTAGAAAGTCTTATAAAATAAGATTTGTATGTGTTTAATGACTGATAAAAAAAAGTTTTATAATAATCTTTGGTTGAAATAAGTGTATTTAGTAATGTGTGGTTGTTTTAATATAATGTAATATTAATAGCATCAAAATATCTGATATAATGAATTGACTGATAAATAAATAGTTTCAAAGGTTTTACGGTTGAAATATACTAAGTTAATAATATCTGGTTGTATTAATATTACAGTATGTAATAAATATTAATAGCAGTAATATGTCAAAATCATATCAAAATAGCAGATCATGCGATTAAGGTTCCAAAATGTCCTAAGCTATAGCTGATTGAGTAAAACTGATTCCATTTTTGGAATCAGCGGGTCAAATATACCAAGGAATAGGTCAACTTGTAGGGCACCAAAATATGTGTTGGGCAGTGTAATATGTCTTATACAACAAAGTTTTGGCCTCTTTTCCTATATTCCATCACCAGATTATATCCTTATTTTGTTACTATTTATATTTATTTCCTCTTATGTTCATAATCTTTTACAAGACTCAAATTAGATATCAATATTTGGGATTCAAAGGTAAATTGGAGATTCAGATTCTTAAAATAGTGGATTTGACCCACTCAAATTTTAATGTTTGAAAGAATCAAATCAGAATCAATATTTTAATTCCAAATAGATTCCATATTAAAATTCAACAAAATTGAATCCATGATTTGAATTCAACTTTTAAACTTTTGAATATTTAATAACTTTTTAGATGAATAGAAACAAACATTGATTTCTAATTAAATTACAGAGTGTGCCTTAACATGTGGAGCCCACTTCAGGGGTGGACTTGGGACACAAAAACGATTAAAAAAATTCTTATAAACATGTGTCCTATTTAACCTTGTCACTGAATAATAGCCATTTTTGCTTTCCAACCATGTGTAACTGCTTATCTTTACAGAAAGTACTCAAACAACCACCTTAAACCTAAATGCAAGCCTGTAAATGTGGTAGTATAGGTTTTTTTCTCCTTTGTTAGCAGAGTATTTCAACTTGTCAATGGATGTTGTATAAACATTTGCTTACAGATCGTGAGATCAGGCCAAGTCCCAATAATATAATAGTTATAAGAGAATATTTCAAGTGTCTGGTAGAAAGCCATGTGACCAGCCTGACCGACAAATTTTAATAAAGTAAGTAATAGGTATGCAGATGCAGATTAATCTTGCTTTAGATACGCTCGTGATAACATTGCAAGCCTAAATGGGTCAACTCTATCTTTCTTTCGAAATGTTCATGGCATTACGACATAACCAAGTTGGCCACATTAGTTTTAACTGCAAAGTTGTCTATAATATCATAGTACAGCCAAAATTATACAATGTTCAAGGTGTTTTGACCACAGGGTATTTGGGCACACTTAAAATGGGCAAAGTGATAGTAAACTAGAGACACAGACGCTGACTATAGGGAGTCAGAGTGTTTTGCCCCCCTCCTTCCCCCCCCCAGGGGCTGGGCTTCTTCTAAAAATTGAACTGTTAAATAGTTATATATTTGTTCTGGCTTAACATACTTAATTTATATTTACTATGATATGAAGCCATCATTTACGGAAGAGAATCCACTAAAAATATATCCCGTACAGGTGATAAAGTACTATAGGCCACAAACTGTAAGAAGGGGTTTCTAGGGTGGTATTCTTGTCTCGCCACAGGTTAGATTACTAACTAGGATTATATTTTACTACAATTTTTATTCTAACACATGAAGTAAACATTATGTTCCTTGTGATTGTAAAGATTTAAATCTAATTGAACACTTAGTTTCTGAGAATTTCTTCAAAGCATTTTTCCTAGAAATCTTTTCCTACTTTGAACAGTCTTTTTTAACATTGCAGTAGCCTAGTCAATCACAAATAAAGAAGTTACCCTCTTTTATCACAAATGATTCAGTTTTAATATTCTAGAAAATAATAATTTCTGTATTTTACCCACTGTCAAACATTTTTATTCTAAAAAAAGTGGAGTAGGTTAACTCAAATTGTAGTAGTTTTAAGAGTTACAAAAAAAAAATTGTTAGTGTGCAAACCATATAAACGGATTTTCTGTTAATCCCTATGGGGGATGATACACTTTGATCAGGGTTTTAGGTTTTTTTAATACAAATTTTTATATAAATGACATTTTTAAAATACAACTTTATAAGATCCTGCAGTGACAGAAGTTTTATTTTGTGAAACATTTTCATTAGAAAAGACAAGTTCAAATTATATAAACTTTTTTTTCTATTGATTATCAATATGTTTGTGTAATAAAATGTATGCTACTGCAGACTGTTAGGTGACCTTATTATGTTAACTTCCATAAACTATTTTTTTTAATGCAATAACAAACTTTAAAATGTAGATGAAGTGTATTTCTCCCTCATGATGTTGAACATGTAATATTTTTGGCATTAAATTGAAATGAATGGCTTGGCCACCCCCTCCCCACCTCAATAATTTACATAAATAGACTAGAGATGGGTTGCTTGAATACTCGCTTCACGAATCCTATGATATTAGAGAGATTGAAGATATGTAAAAATCTCTAAAAAGTATCTCGAATACAATTATGAAGGCCTTCCTTGACTTCAAATAAAAATTTCGACCCATTTCTAAAAGGAATTATATAGTCTCGTATAATTGAAAGAAAAACAAAATCACAAAAAAAAAAAATAATAATGTTATTTGAAATAGAGTACTAGGCTAAATCATTGTTTAAACTATTAGGGATAGCCAGCACACTTACCTTGGTGATACAAAGGAGAAATTGTTTAAATATAACACTAAAAAAAACACACAAACACATTTTTAAGGACAAGCTTTCACTGTCACAGGTTAACCTTGTATTAATAGATAGAACCTTCCCTATAGTGGAGGAATTGCATAAAGGGGCAGATGATTCATCTACCATCATCCTTCCCTCATATTCCCAGTGTCCAGTTTGAACCATAGATGATCCCATTGGATCTGTCAAGACAAAGGGTATGTGTCAGCATCAGGCTTAGGGCGAAGGCACATTTCAAAGAAAGGAGGGGGACAAGCAATGCATCTTTCAAGGCACGATGAAGTTTATTAGGCATAGTCAACAATCTACAATCCCAGCAATCCATGTACCCCCTCTCTTTCACTCTGCTTCATGTGCAAGATGGCCCTAGAAATAAAAATTGAGTAGATTTAAGTTTGGGGAGCAAGCAGGCCAGACAATAGGACCTGCAAGACCTATCAATTTGCTAGGAAATTGCACATTCATTAAATGTCTAGATATTTGGCTAAAATGTGTGAACACCGTCGGTGACATATGACATCAAGTGAGACAATGTATTATAGATAAAAGGTGGGTTTTTCCTTTCACACTGATGAATTAACTGCCAGGGACTATATGCTGTGTGGGTTCTAGATTTAAGTTAGTTTACAAGTCTTGTGCTGATATAATCAGTTGGATCAGAAAGTGCACATTAAATACTCAAATAAATGAAAAAATTTAATATATCTTGAGTTCAGTTCAGACCTGAAGTTGGTCCCACATGTTGAGATAAACCCTGTATAATCAACAATTTCATAATAATATATTAGATAAGTCATTTGTATGTATTTACATTTAGTTTTAATTTGACCAACTATCAAATATTCAAATTTAAACATTTTCATTGTAAAATATTAAAGTAGAAATATTTCCAAAACATAACACTCAATATAGATTCAAGTTCATATTTGATTCGAAATTTTAAATCTTGGATTCTCAGAAAATTTTCATGTAATCTATCAGTATTGATCAATAAAACTGATTTGCTATCCTAAATTTTTATTTTGCAGGATGATTTGCTCAATAAGCTAGAAGAATTTCTTTCTTCAAATTACAAAATTGAGGAAGGGGAAAGCCCATGCACTAAGATTAACTTGACTTCTCAAAATCCCAAAGAAACAGCTCAGTCAAACAATTTACAGAACCAAGATACAAGAGATTCAAAGAAATTGAAGCTGGACCCAGAAGCTTCTGTTAGTAAACTGACCTCTTGCAAAGCATCTTCTAATACAGTTGCCTTGCAACTTCCAGATACTCAAATAGTAATAGACAAAGATGGAGAAGACATCAATCGCAGGCAGAAATTAAAGGAGGAGCTTAAAGCCGTCCATAAGAAACATTTGGCCACCGCGGAGGAACGAGAGAGAAAAAGGACTGACTTTGGAGAAACCCCAGCCAATCTCGATGAATTCATCAAGTCATATACAGAGCATTGGACGCAAGAAAAACAATTTCAGGCATGCACACGCCTAACAAACATCGGCAGGGATCCCACCAACTATCATAATGATGCCGGTAGATGTGTTCCAGGGAGTGATACAGATTTGGTTCAGACACAATGTGAAGGTGAAGGAGCTATGCTTAATAATACTGATATACACGTTGGTAGACAAAACCAATATACAGGGGCCTTAAATAATAATAATAATAATAATAATAATAATAATAATAATAATACAAACTTTGTCACAGAAACATCTGTTTTGAATCAGGTACGAGATGTAGGCAGCATCATGAATATATTGTCCAGTGATCTGAAGACTGAAACTGAACAACAATCTATGGGCTATCTCGAAAAAAGTGTATTTAACACCTCAGAGAGTATTGTTAGAGAAATTTCTCCTTCTTATCAGCCTAATATCAGTTTACCTTTTGAAGTTAATGATATAAATATGTCTTCAACTCAAAATGAAGTTGAAAACACTCTCACCAAAAGTTTGAATAAAATAGAAACCATCACAAGACATCAACAGGGACTCATGTTTCCCAACGAGGACTTGGAAAAAAAATATTGTTTGAAAGGGTTGTTAAATGATACAGAAGGAGAATCATTGGTTCCCATGTCTGACGAAACCTCTGGTGTGAATGATGTGGACTTATTTGCCAGCCAGAGTACAGAGAAGTGTCCTAGCGAGGGTGGCATGGATAACATTGAAACTGGAAGAATCGTGGGGGACCTAAATTCAAGAGATAAGCCACCCCCTGTCAGTCAAAGCCTATGGGAGGCTGCAGACTTAGCCATGGATAACTGGAGCAGAGGAAATGTTGTGACCAAGACTGGACAAAGTGTACAGGTATATAAATATATGCCATTTAAGGATGGGCCTTTTGAATTCTTTATTTCTGAAGAATATTCAATGTTTAAAAATAAATAATAAATTGAAGTACATTTATAAATATTTTTTCCCAAATATTGCATTGGAATTTGTTTTTGAGCTTTTATGCTGTTTATTTATGTTTTGGATAAACATATTTATAGGATGAAATTAACAATCTGATCCCAGAGCTTTAATTTACCACTTTACTTAATGTTTACTAAACTGACCCGGTCACATGCTGGAAACAGTTTATGTTGATGAATGTTGGTGTGGGTGGTGGCGACAGCAATGAGACAACCACTTAGTGCTTAGTTCCCACACTCTAAAAATAAAGTTTTTTTTTCTTTTCAATAAGTGAGAAATCAACTGTGTAGGCTCTGGTTGATGTATTGTCTTAATATTAGTTTTGAATAACATGCTAACACACTGATAAAAAAGTATGGAAAAAATGTAAACGATTTAACTTTTGAATTTGCTAAATGATTGAATGAATTTCTCACAGTTTTAAGATATTCATCATTAATGTATTTTTTTTAAACCGCAGAAGCTTTGGATAGTTTTTTTCAAATATGTATTTGTTAAGGGGTCCTATGTGTTACTTCCTGGTGTGAAGAATGGCACAAACCTCAACACATCAGTCCAGAGCGCCAGCAGTCAAATGGGTCGAAAGGAACAGAGTGCTTTCACCAAGTTTTCAAGGGAAATGAGGCCAAAAAGTATGTGTGATCTAAACTTTTTGTAGTGTGTAAATAAACCCAATTTCTGTATTTATATAATTACAAGATGAGGTTTATTCCCTTAGCCAAGCTTTAAAAAGTCATTTAATCTTAAATTGGGAGATTGAGATTAAAGTGGAGTCAGATTCACTTTTTTACAAATTTAAATCTTAATTTTATATATGAATTTTGAACCTTAGAAAACATGGCAAGTATAAGGGGTTAACTTTCTCAGATTGGTATGATTTTGTTCCCATTAATAACTTAGTTGCAAATAGATTCTCTCAATATTTCCTCTTGCCTAGTAAAAAAAATATATACAATTATGAAAGTCCGAATTTATGTGATTTTAATTCTTTTCACAAAATTTTTTTTTTATAAAAATCAATGTTTGTACTTAAGATTTATAAATGAATCGATTAAGGAAATTAAACTTTAAATATTCTGAGTACAAATGTTGATTTATACTACTCAAACTCAAAAGGAAAAAATACTAAATGCTTTCATTCAAACTAAAATTCGAACTTGACACTAAGTGGAAAATGCCTACTTGCACACCCCTAAAATAAAATTATGCTTTTTTCAAAATTTCGAATGTGAATTTATTTGAGCCAGAGCTCTATCTAATGCTGCTTAAGTATAATTATAAGAAAGCTCAACAACCATACTTCAGGCCATTAATTTAACAACTAACTGAATGTTATAATAGATAGAATATTTAGTCAATATTTCTACTTTAGATTAATCTGTTATATTCCTCTTTCCTCTTATGTTCAAACTAGTTTAATCCAAGATTTGAATTCAAATTTAATATTAGGGATTCAAAGGTAAAATGAATATTCACATTCTTAAAATAATGGTTTGTCCCATCTTTAATAATATCACAAAAGAATTCATTTTCAAAATTTGGATTATTTTTTAAAATGTCGAGTCTCAAATCTGAAAGATTTTGGAATCTTTAAATCTTGAATATCTTTCAAGAATTGAATTATTCGATAAAATGAAGTTTCAAAGGACCCATCACTAGCTTAAAGACTTAGTCCACTAATTCATATGATTTGAAAATATAAGTATTTACATGTCATTAGTGTATTAAGACTTCACATACAGTGAATTATGAATTGCTTTTACAGTGCTTATCAGAATGATTAATCTTGGTCTCTATATGTTTTTCTTGCAGTTCTGGAAGAAAATCCTGGCATAGCCTTCACCAAGGTATCTGTAATCCTGGTTGGTCGATGGCGCTCCATGTCTGCAGAGCAAAAAGCTCACTATGAGCTCTTGGCTGCCCAGGAAGCCGAGCAGAAACAGAAACACCGGCCTAACACTACCAAGGTGACAACTGGTTTCTCTCCTTCATTCAAACAGAAACATTCTCTGAGGAGTCACTTATTAGTAAATGTTTTCTTAAAATATGGTAGTAAAATAAATAGAAGTTAGTTTAATCTACATTTTCTCAAATTTGAGTCTCCACTTTACCTACAAATCTCAAATATAAAATTTTAAAACATAGTTATTACAAGAATCAGACACCTTAGCTCAGTCGATAGCATGTCTTTCTACTGAGCTAAGGCTCCTGGGTTCGAATCCTGGCATAGCTGAAACTTGATCATTGGTGAAATGTGGGTTTACCCTCCCATAGTGATAAATTAAAGGCTGGGGACTGGATGCTGTGCCTGTCCTAGTCTTAAGTTAGATTATTAGGCATATTAAGCATAGCAGGCCGGTAGTAGAAAATATATGGCTTGAATAAGAAAGTTACCCCGACCATAGACTGGAAACAGTAATGGCTGTAGAGTAAAGTAAAGTTAACACAAAAGGTTAATTACATCACTTTGGTTTCATATATTTTTCTTTATTGATTTTTTCCACATTATTTATCTAATTGCTATAGCAAATAGAAACAATGATTAATAATTAAGCCTGTGCTAAGCTACACAATTTCAAATGTAAATATTAACTAAGATTTAAATCTGATTCCAAATTCATAGTCTTAGTATTTGAAATATTTGAATCTGATTCAAAGCTTTAAATCCAAAAGACCAGTAAATCACAGTTTCAGATTCGATGTGGGGTCAGGAGGGCTGCTAGTGACTAGGTAACAGGATACTTCTTTCATCCTAATGATGGCTGTATAGTCTAAGGCTTCACGCTTGCAATAGACTAGACTGCCAATGATGAGGATATCAGAGTTTGATCCCGGTTGGTTTTACTAAGGGTGATTTTCCACTCTCCCTCTATGCAAATTCTCTTACATTTTCTCTAAATTAAACCTTCCTAATAACTCATTAGAGCAATTAGGACATAGGTGTGTATCCCGAACGGGCACTAAGAAGCAATGCTAAAATAAAAACAAGAGGATGGTAAAAGGTGGGTGCGGGAGGAGTGGAGAGGAGTTCAGATTGGAAAGGTCAGTGAGTGAGAGAAGCTGTATTGGAATGGTTTTAAGTAGAGAGGGATTATCTTTGCAAGGTCATCCACAAGATCAACTAGCAAACAGACGTCTGAACCAAGAAATTAAAACTGGACAAGATTCAAGAGAAGCTAAAACTGGGGAAGATCCAAGGGAAATTAAAACTAAAGAACTAAGTCTCAAAGCTACATCATGAACTAAGAGATGATTTTATGGTTTGATAGTTATAAAACTATTTTAAAATTAACTGTACTTATTCAAATGCCAAAGAATAAAAGTTTTTTTTCTGGTTTTATTATAAAATTCATATATTTGCCTTGATATTCTATACACAGATTTCAAAATAAAATTGCTATATAAAACTAACACAAACTTAACTATGAAAAAATCAATGATAAAGTGAATTATATCCAAACTGTAGTTTTTGTTTAAACTTGTATCAGCAAACCTGCTATATTGAATGAAATAAAAATGGCCTACATGAACAGTTGATATTTTTTTTAAATACATATTATTGTTGTAATATTTAAAAATAAATAAACCAAAAGATCGGCATCAATGATCAGCAACAAATAATCAGCATCAACAAAATAAATGATCGGTTCAGCCCTACTTATGATCTACTGAATTCCATTTTAGTATAATTTATCTGCATATAACCTGAAATGGTAGTAAGATGTGGTACTAAAAATATATATATATCATTTATCGAGGTAGGCCTAGTGTGGATTTCCTAGTCCCTAATCTGTTTCAGAATGCTTAATATGGAAGGCCTAACCTTATGTTGTACAAATTATAGTTATATAATTAATTTTATATTCATCATTCTTATATATTATTAGTCAGCATAAAAGTATCCTCTTAATGTCGTAATATTAAGAAAGTATGGATGGATAATGTAATTTTAAGTGGTCTTGACCAAGCTGTAAACTAGTATCATATCTAGCAAGTTTCAATTAAATCTTTCAACCTTTTAAATTAGTGATTTCTATTTTTGTAAGGCCATTGTTGTAGATTATGGGTTGGTTGTAAATGTACTCTAAATTTGGTTTTAAATGTATCTGTTATATTTTTATTAGGGGTGTATGAAGTTTTGACTTGACTTAAAAAAAATTATATCAGCTTCAATTTCACCCCGAAAAATAATAATTCAGCTTCGACATTAAGACATATTGACAGCTAAAATACTCAATTTATGTTGAGTTACTGCCAATATAAATTGTTATATACATTACAAATGAATATTTGTTAGTAAAAATCTGAAGTAATTGAATCTCATATAATAATAACTTGATTTATCATATTATAATGAAGTATTACAAACACTTCTACTATAAACAATTTTAAGTAATTTAGTACCTACATAAAGTTATATAAATAAGCAAAATATTATATTATATTCAAGCATACAACACTAAAAGTTAAATATTCAATTAGAGTGTGCTTCCAATTGAAATATTGTACTTCACACACCCCTAGTTTTGAACATATCTAGATTTTTAAACCGAGTAAAGGGAATTGTGCAAAAAGTTGCAACCCAATCAGTGTATATGATCTTGACTTCCTTTAGAGGAAGCAAATGCTAGTGTGGCCTGACACACCCACAACCACTTGTCGCAAAGTAGTACTAACTGGACGCATAGTGTCCTACTATTGAGTTTAAAAAAAAATATTAACTCACATTGGGCAAGTTCTGGAAGGAAAAGGTAAAACCACCTTGGTCTCACTAATCATTTAACCCTTTTGCTGCAATAATCGGATATATCCGACCTCGCAGTATAGCCATTGACTGCAGAAATCGAATTTACCCCATGACGTGTAAACTTTATCTACTTTTGCTGCGACCGTCAGAAATCGCCACAAGAGTGTTAGAACACTGAATTTTTCATACTAGCATGCCCTTGCGCCTTTGACATCTGGTGTTAGTTTCAAGAACTGTCAATTACCAGCTGCTAAAGCATAACAATAGTAGAGCTTGTTTACTTCTGCATTTCACTACTTGTAGCACACTTGCAATATTTATGTGGCAGAAAACATTGTTGAGATATGTATTAGTGTCCAGTTATTCTACTGTGTTAATAACATTTAATTCATTATTAATGCATTTGTATCATGTGAAGTGTAATCAATATAATATTTGGTTGGTATGGCAATTGGAAAATTCAATAATTCATTGAGCTTTAAAATTTATTTTATTTCTTCTAATTATTTTTTACCCATTTTCTATTTGGAAACCATGCCTAACACAAATATATGAGCTTATAGACTACACTGAGGAAAGCACCACTAATGTAACACAAAATTGTTCAAGTTGTGTTGATGTAACCTAATTTTCAAAAATTTTCTTTTTATTACATTAGGCCTATATTAGGTCAATATTAGGGCTGTCAAATCCACATTTAGCAATTTGTTTGACACTATTGCAAGTAAAATAAAGAATGGTTTTGATAGCAGAATAACATTGCATTTGGGTAAAATGTAACATAAATAATATGTGACTTATAAAATGTTTTCGATATAAAATATATATTATTATGCGATTTATAGACAACGTGGTGCTAAATTTAATATTTAAAATGCATTACTAGTTGAAATTCATATTATTTGATCATAATCATGATCGTCATGCAAATTTTCAGATTTTGAACTTTTGACTTATAAATAGCATTTCTGAATGAAAGAAGTAAAAATTAAATATGCAGCAATAGAGTTAAGATATATTAAATAATTTTTTTTTTTAAAGTGACAGGCTTCTTTAATACACACAGTAAATCAGTAAAATTACAAAATATTTTCTTTGTTCCGAATCTGGTTCTGGCTTTCCACCCCCACTACAGGAAAACACTTCGATGACCGAGATATTTGCAGATCCATTTCAAAACTGTCTCTATTAGGCCCTATGAACGATTTTTTTTAAATCAATGCGTCTGACAACCTGTTCAGGTTATACACATATATGATAACTACTCGATTGGGGTAGGAATAAGGAAGAAAGCTTTTTAGAGGTAATTTACTTGAATTTGCATGGAAGGAGACTGAGAAACCAACTAGGTAAAACCATCCCCAGCAGATCCAACCAGGATTCAAACATCGGCCACCCGGTCATCAGCAGGCCAGTCTAACATGAGGATGATGCCTTAAACCATTTTATTACTAAAGCAGGTGTGGACTAATTCAATTAACTCTCTAACTAATTTCTTTAGAACCTCCCCCAACACATAAGAACTCTAAAAAGATTGAATGTGACCATGATGGATTTTCAACTGCTTACAATAGCAACTTGTGAATTTCATAATATTATTTTATTATAGATGGGTTCAATCCACTATTTTACAAATCTGAAACTCCATTTTGCCTCCAAATCTCGGATTCAAATCCAAATCTTAGAAAAAAGAACATAAAATACAATATAAATATAACCGAATAAAATAAAATGTAATTAGTAATTAGATGTTAACATTTTTTGTTAAAATGTAAGTTATTCATTATAGCATTAATACCTTCAACTAAATGTTAAATTAATGGTCTGTGGTCTGGTTGTTAAGTTTGTCCTAAATTTATGTTGAGGATAAACTATCAACAAACAGAAATGAAGCTCTGAATTAAATTCAAATTCAAATTCAAATTTAGAGGAAAAAAATCTTGATATATTTCTTTTGAATCTCGAATATGATATTTTCTTGAATATACTAAAGTATTCGAGGATCTTATACCTGTAGTTAATCTATTCCTTACTATTCCTACTGTACATAATTTTGCTGTAAATATTTGTTAGTGTTTTTACTTTTATTTATGCTTAATATTTTTACAATTTTATCTTATTTATTTAATTTCATATTACATATTTTGCTAGAGCCAGTCTGACACCTTAGCCCAGTCAGTAGAATTTCTCTTTTTCTGAGCTAAGAGTCCCAGGTTCGATTCCTGGCATGGCCAAAAAATTTATCATTGGTGAAATGTAGGTTTCCCCTTTCACATTGATGAATCAATGGCGAGGGCTGGATGTTGTGTTCTGAACCTAATTATTTTTAACACCACGTCTTACTATTTGTTCAGGTTATACCTAAATACTCCAATGAGCTAGGGATGAGAAAGGTTGAATATTAGATAAAATGTACTCACATTTGTTTGGAGTAAAAGTGGAAAATCATTTTGGAAAAGCCACCCTCAGAACACCAGACCAAGATTTGAACCCAAAAATCCTTGTCATCGGCCATCTAGTCTATTGGGAGAGTGATGTTTTAGACCATGTGGGCACCAAAGCAGGTTAGATCTGAGTTAGTTGTTGAGTACATGCTTCAGTGGCCGCATGGTCCATCACACTATTCTCGCTGTAGACAAGACACTCGTTAACGGGGAGATTGAGGTTTAAATCTTGGTCGGTTGTACTTCAGGTGGTTTTCCTGAAATGGTTTTCCACTCTACCTACACACAAATGCGGGTACACTTCCTCTAAATATAACCTTCATAATCCCTAAACCATTACCATAACTAATGCATAACCCTAAAACCTTAATGGGTAGCAAGATGTGCAAAAAAAAGTTTATAAGTTATATGCTGATATAATCAGTTGGTTTATAAAGTGCATGCTAAATACCTCAAATAAGTGAAAACGATTCTAAATGCACTCAATTTAATATATTTTATTAGAAAAGTTAAAAAAATATTTGATTCAAACCCAATTTGAAACATTTTTACAATAAATATTTGATTTTTCCAAAGCATGATACTCAGTTTGGGATTAATTTGAGTCCGTAAACAAAGATTCAAATTTTATTCAAAACTGAAAATTTTTGTTTTTCTCCAGGCTTATTAAATATTAAATTTGTTGCTATAATGTGAATTTACAATCGATTAAGTGTTAAGTTAATAGTCGGGGTTTTTAAGTTTTTCTTAAAATTATGTTGGGTTAAATCACATGTAAGGATTCATAGATTCAAAATTTGAAATATTTCTTTATCTTTAATCTCACATTTTAATAATCCTCAAATATCCTTGCTAATTCGAGAGTTCAAAGGTTAGAAGACTCCTTCCCTAAATCAGGAACTTTTTTTATCATATATTTAGTTAGATCTCTTATGATTTTGTTTATGTATTCTGATAGGTGCTTGTCAACAAGATGGGGAAAAAAAATTGTCATTTGGAAGTGAAGATTGGTGTGCAAGATTTATGGCACAAGATGTCAGAAAGAAAAAGGTCGGGCGACAAGATACCGCAAAGGAGACAAGTAGAAGTGACGGTGTCACTGGGAAACATCAAGCAGCGATTACTCGAGAGGTGAGGTTTAAAGGACAATTTTCTTTGATCATAGTTTACAAGTGTAGCATCCATAGTATCAAGATGACATACCTTAATATAATACAAAAGTCCTGATTTAGATCCTCATAGCCATCTATTATCAATCAATCTATATTTGAACGTGATCACACAGATAAATTTAATTATTTTGCATACAAAAATAATCTGCATTTCAACAGCATAAAAATACATCAGTGAATTATCATTACTGCATTCTTTATGGCTTTACTAAACAACGATTCTTTAAGTTCATTAAGGACCCTGTTTTAAATTATTGAGTGACACACAACCATAGGCATGAGACAGTCCTCGATAGCTCGCCATTGCCATGCTAAGCCAAAAGTACAAAGTTGGACTTCTATCAGTCTCTTCATGCACCTAAAAACTGGGAAAACACAGGGAATAAATATTTTGTGTCAGGAGAGGGATGGGAAAGGGAATTTCACTAAATCACATACAAAAGAAAAAATACAAACAAATATAAAACATATTTTTTAATTTTCGTAGAAGAAGTTAATGTTGAATGTAATTATGGATTAGTCTGTCTAAAACTACTGATAAATAAACATTTATTATTAAGTATATACTTTGTTAGACTAACCTAGTGGTGCCTGTACTAAAAGGAGAAAATTTAAATGTTTTGTTAAGTTTATTGGCATTTAAAACAAACCAATTAATTTTGTTAAAGGCTTGACGCCAGTGACATTTGCTTTTTTTATTTATTGGTTGCATGCTATAAATAACTAAAAGAGAGCCTTAGAATAAACTTATCATTTCTATATGGTAATCCAAAATTTCCTTTTTTCCCATTTATACAAACACATAAAATTCCTAACCAGTTGCATATAATAGTTATTTTAAGTCAAAGCAAATTATTTTTAAATATCATAGGATTCAAGATAGTTGATCATATGAACATCTAATCTCTAATTCAAACCTAGTTGAGTTTAATATTTTCTTCTATATTAAATTTTTATTCACATTGTTATGTATTTGTGCTTATCTTGCTCTTGGTGCACTTGTCACTTGTTCATTCTCTGATTTGGCAGTTTCCCCCACAGAGGAGTTCAGGGGGTGTCCCTTATTGGACAGCTTCATCCGAGCCGGTCATGGCTTTACACAAAAGACAACGAGGTGGGTCTTTTACGTCACTGGGGTCTCCAGGAGAGGGTGCTGTACCACAAGATGATGTCTAATCACTGTGTACCTCTCAAGACACTTGATGAGAAGGTGGTCATCACAGAAAGGTGTGACACAGCAACACGACCAACCCTTATTAGTAGTAGACTCTAGTATCCTCGAAACTCTCAGCCAGGTCCATTAGGGGTGGTTTTCAAAACATGATTTATCACTGGAGTTTTCTCATTACTACTTCACTCTGATATGGGTAAATTTTGTCTTATCCACCCTTATGGTTGCCTTTAGACTTACACAAACCGTGATTGTTTTAATATATTTTATATGTTCTTTTATTGGGTGTTTGCCACTCTTATAGATCTCTGAGGGCTGATCTATGGCATTTGCTGCTGACCTTGGAAATGAAAGACGATCCTGCAGGAAATTGTGTCACCATCACAAGTCCTTGTATTGCCATGAATGGCTTCCGAATAGAAGTCAAGAAGAGTAAGTAGTTACTTAATACAATCAAGCTCACTTATTTTATTGTTCCAATTATTCATGTTAGTAGCAACTTCACATCTGGGATATATACATTTTAATTACTATAGTGAAATATGATGAGGGTAAAATTTAAAAGAAATGTCCCCACATTTTTATGTATTGAGAATAGGAAACCATATAGGAAATACCACCCTCACTACACCTGGTCCGGATTCAAACCCCACTCTCCCAGTCATTGGCAAACGAGACTAAATGATCTTGACATTTAGTATGTGTGTCTAAGGTGACCTGGTGGTCTAGGGGTAAGGTGTCGGACTTCTGTGCTGGGGTCCGGGGTTCAATTCTCGGTCCCGGCACAAATTTATCTGATTACCAAACCCTTCCTTCACCTCTGACAAGACGTGTATTAATCACAACTTGTGAATGTGGGGAATGCCAGGCCTCCACCGTGGTTCGGATTCCACGTTAAACTGTAGGTCCTCCATTTCATTTCACAATCACCCTACCATTACACATTAGCGTAAGTGCGTACAACCCGAACGGGTAGTAAGATGCGGTGCTAATAATAATAATAGTATGTGTACCAACCAATGTAGTTTTAAGCCAACTTAGAACATAATTAATAATGTTGCTGTCTAAAGTTTTTTTTATATAAATTAGGCTTATTAGGAACATTTTTAATAATACCATAACCAAAACCTGTACCAGATTTCACACAAACTAATAATTATGTTGTCTTAAAAGAGTTTTTAATATAAACTAGGCTTATTAGAAAGAATTCAATCAAAACATAACCAAAACATTCTACCAGTTTAACCAATTGAGATTTGAAACTCAACCTCCTGGTTCCCTGCAATCCAGTATATTCCAAGACTGACTGACGCCTTAAGCCATGTGCAGGCTGCTAAGCTACTAGTTGATATATTGTTCAAAACATTTGATAAATCTGTTTTAATGGTTTTGCCCACACCAAAGTTCATGATGTGATACTTCTTGGCTTAGGTCCTGAGTTTGTGACCTTCCTACTGACGGCTGTGGCCAGCATCACAAGGTACTATAGTCTTCCGGAGCTCAGTGAGGTACTGGAGCTGATACGCACACACGGAGACCAGTTGGACAAACTACCGCTGTGTCGTACCCTTAAGGTTGCCAGCTACTTCAGGGTCAGCTCAATACTTTAATTAATAATAGTTTTTAATATTTTATCTTGCAAGAAGTAAATTTTTTTTTTTTTTATATTTGATTATTTATATATATATATATATATAAAATAAATACAAATATTTCCTTAACATGAATGTGTGTTGCAGCTACCACTTTGTTGAGCTATCTTTAATACTATGAATTTGTGGTTATTAAATATGCTCCACAAATTATACACATATTTAAAACCACTAAATACATAAATAAAACAATAACCAAAAATTATATATATAACAACAATAACCACACATTTTATATATATATAGAGAGAGAGGGTGGTCCTTATTTTTGAAGTTTTAAAATGTTTGTAGCATGTCAATTATGTAAAATTAACATCTACACCACAAGCCTACATAAAATTACTAAATTATGATAATTATTATAGTGGAATCCAAAGAAGAGAATTAAACTTGACATATTTAGGAATAATATGCTTCAACATCTACTTTCCAATACTGGTTGGGATTAGATACAGCCACCATGCTTCCGAGTAGAAAATACTACAAGTGTGTAAAATAACATTCACGAGACGAATCCTTATAAAAATACTATAGCTGAATCCAAAGAAGATAATTAAAACTGATTTATTTAGTAATAATATCCTTCAAGACTTACTCACCATAACAGGATGGGCTCAGATACAATCACCATGCTTTCAAGGAAAGTAACAAGTATGGCGAAGGCACCAGCATAGCAACTCACACACATCCTCGCTGCATCACCCAATAGTTGAAATGGACGGGACCGGCTTGGAATCAAAGTCACTAACTTGCTTGATTGGAACTTAAGAAAGTCCTGAAGATACATTGTATAATGAATGATATAAGAAAGGTTTGTTATTTAGTAATTATATTAGTAGATGGCTAGCAAACAGGTGTCGACACCAAATAGTACTATGGCCAGTCCTTTTCTCAATAGGTACTGCCAGAGCAATCAATAGTACAGCTATACAATAACCCATTCCCTGGGGTACAACATTACTTTAGTACACACTAACTTTTAATATTTAGTCAATAGGAGCCAATGACGGGCTAAAAGTAAAGGCATTATCTGCGAGGACCCCATTTATGGGCAGAGTTCAGCGCTTTACCCACCCCAGCTAATACCACACACAAAGCGTGCCAACAAGAATGATTCAACACATTAACCCAACTGTGTCCAAGGAAAAGGACAGACCACCTGGTTGTTGCCATACAAAAATTAAACAACTGAACACGATGTCCATGGCGTCATGAGAAAATAGACTAGTTATAAGGACTAAAAAGAAAGTACTGTACTTGTGGAGAAAAGCAACCTTTAAGACTAGGTCCTTATTACCTCTGGAGCTCAAGCTTCCTATATTTAAGCTATGTCATATGGACATAGGGAAAAATTAGTCACCTGGACTAATTTAAGAAGTCTGAAAGACTTGAGAAAACATTCGAGTCACTTTAACTGAAATAAGAAATTTAGATAAATAGTCACCTCGACTATATAAACTAAGTCAAAAGGGGATGATAAACATTATAGTTGCTTCAACTATACAAACTAAGTCTGAAGGACATTACATCAAATTCTAGTCTGTCAGACTAGACCCATAAGTTTGATGGACTTATTGATAACACCTTGATACTTAGAAGATCGAAGAGGATTTCCCTCGACGACATGGTGAGACCCATGATCCAAACTTCATGGCGAGTTGGTACTTCTTTCTGTAGGTGATAGAGTGGCGTTTCTTCTTTGGTGATACGATGTGGTGAAAATACAATAAGTGAATCTGAGCAGCACTCTTTATATACACTTTCTCTGACCAAACAGAAATAAAAGGAATAAGGTATAAAAACAGACAAATGGGAGAGATGGTAACAAGAGTAGAAAGAAAAAGAAAGGGGGGTGCAGGGAAGGAAAAGACAGAAGTCCCCAGGAACGCCGCAAGAGCAGCAGCACTCTAGGCTAGTGACTTCAATTCCAAGCCGGTCCCGTTGATTTCAACTATTGGGTGATGCAGCGAGGACGTGTGTGAGATTTACCATGCTGGTGTTTCCGCCATACTCATCGTAAATTTCCTTGAAAGCATGGTGATTGTGTCCGAGCCCATCCTATTATGGTGAGTAAGTTTTGAAGGATATTATTACTAAATAAATCAGTTTTAATTGTCTACTTTGGATTCAGCTATAGTATTTATCATAATTTAATATCTTTATGTAGCCTTGTGGTGTAGATGTCAATTTTACATAATTGACATGCTACAACTCTACTACTCTTCATCTCATCCGTATAAGGGTTAATGCACGTTCTTTGATTTCCACATAACTTATTTGTGTTACTGTCAGAGAAACCAGCATGTCAATTATGTAAAATTGACATCTACATGTTGTTGTTGACCCTCCTATGTTCTATTATATATAAAAATATTTTTTGAAAATTTCATGCATATTTGATTATATTTAGAAGTAGCTCAAGTCATTTGAAATTTACACTTAACATATTGGAATGAAGAGGTTAATCGACTACCGAAGATAGTTTCTGGACTAGGCCCAAATCAGTTGCTTAGCGTTCCGAAATTACAGTCAAGTACAGGAGTACAGGCTCATGCACTGGTTACTTTGCTTGAAGAGTGAGGGATTATTCAGAAAATAAACTCAATGTGCTTTGACACTACTACCAGAAACACAGGTCACAGAAATGGTGCTTGCATACTTTTGGAACAAAAGCTACAAAAGGACCACCACCTTGCATGTCGACACCACATATTAAAGCGTATTCTTGCAAGTGTAATCAACGAGGCTATGCAATATTCATCATCTGGCCATGATATAGCCGCTTTAAACAGTATTAGAATAAAATCGATCATTCAACTTATGAAAGTGTAACCAGTAATGCAACAGTTATGGTAGCATTGGGAGATGAGATTTGCAGTTTGCTATTTGCAGTTAAACATCTTCAAAAAACTTAAGTTAGATATGATTATAGATAATTCCTAGAGTTTGCAATTATCTTCTTGGGAGGCGTTCCTCCACTTATAGCAGGATTTATATATCCTGGGGCTCTTCATCATTCTAGATGGATGGCAAAGGCATTGTATTCTTTCAAATTATTGATATTTCATGGGCAATTCAAAATCACTAAATTGGAAGAAAATAGATGGTGTAAAATTTGCATTTTTCTTGTGTGTATTTATCTTAGAGATTCGTTTACAGCTCCTCTTTCTATTTCAGCACCCTCTAATAGCCTCAGTTTACTGCACCAACATAGTGCTTATGATAAATGCTGCTATCTCTAAAGTTGCCAGCAAGAAACTAGAAGGGCAACTATTTTATTTAAGTGAGGAGCTTGTACGATTGGCCTTTTATGGTAAAAACTTGTCTACAAGTTCAAAAAAAGCTATGCTTTGTTCCCTTGATGAAAAGACTGAGGTTAATGACCTTCTAAAGTGCATCCAGCTATTTGACAAGAATTATTGTGAAGATTAAAGTTTTTGTGATGAAAACACTATGTCTTTCATTGTCTTAATATCCCGAGAGCTTCTTTATATTTTGAGCCTGAAACATGGCATCTCAGAGATGACTACAAGCAAGGGTGACAGTTAAACATTTAAGGGTTGTTAATGACAAGGCTGAACGGGGGGTGGCACTTATGCAAGAGTACAATGCTCTTATAACGAAGAATGAAGACCAAAAACAAAATTTATTACAAGTTGTAGAACAACATAGGCATTGTTATTCCGACTGCAGTACACTTGTAGCTACCTTAGGATTCTGTCTCGAAGAGAAGATGTTACTGTCAATCTGCTTCTACAAAAAAAAAATGCACCCTCCTTCAAAATTTAGTTCCATCCTTTATCGACTTAAACTGGGATAGCGGCTCTTTAACAACTGCTGGTCAACCATTAACAATATACTTCGCCACCTTACTCAACACTGAACCTTTTCTACTTTGTAAGTCTACTAGTTTTCTATCCAGATAACCGAGTCCTTCCTAGATATTTTGAGAATAATGGAGAAGAAAACTTTTGTGTTCTAACACCAACGGCCGGACCGTATGAGACATTAAGTAATCAGCACAATTCCTACGGGTAGGCACAAACTGTATTTGGTATCAAAATTTGACAAGAAATACACATAGTTTTGGAGGCAATTTGCTTAAAGAATTGGCATTCCTTTTTTAGACTAAAAATTGTGACCAGCTGCTTGATGGTCTGTTTCATGCCTATATTTCAGCATATACAACATATTGCACAATTTTTCGCAATCCAAAAAACCAATCCTAATGCTTCCCTTTGTATTTGAGGATATTTGCACTCTATCTCTTGACAATTTCCAGGAGGCATATGCAACCAAACTTATTTTTCCATCTTCATATAATTGATTCAGAACCCAAAAGACTCGCACTAAGCTGGCTTCTGTTGTAAATACCAATTCTTACGTTGGTTCATAATGAGCCAATAGTGATGCTGAAGTCAGTTTTACCTTAATCTGTTCAAAAATTGAGAACACTTGAAAGGTCCATTTTCACTCATCTCCTTTCTTCAAGAGACCTAATAAGGGGCTTAGTGTAGTTAATGTGTCCTTAAGAAATCTTTTTTAATATTCCAACATCCCAAGGAAAGATTTGACTCGGGGTGACGTTTACTGGTGGTCCCACCTTCAAAATGGGCTCGATCGATTCCTTATCCAACACTAGGCCCTTTTCACTAATAATATATTCAAGATATTTAATGAAATCCTGTGTGAACAAGCATTTATTAATGTTAAGAGTTAATTCATTTTCTTTTAACCACGACGGGTGACCTGCTGGTCTAGGGGTAAGGTGTCTGACTTCTATGCTGGCGGCCGGGGTTCAATCCTCGGTTCCGGCAAAGATTTATCTGATTACCAAACCCTTCCTTCACCTCTGACAAGACATTCTTGTATCTTGTGAATGTGAGGAATGCCAGGTCTCCGCCGTGGTTCGGATTCCACGTTAAACTGTAGGTCCTTCATTTCATCTCACAATCACCCTACCATTACACATTAGCGTAAGTGCGGATAACCCGAACGAGTAGTAAGACGCGGTGTTAATAATAATAATAATAATAATAATAATAATAATAATAATAATAATAATAATTTAACCATGACAATACCTCACGCAGCTTCTCATCATATTCGCCTTCCATTTTGCCCCCAAAGTCAATCTGCTGTAACTCTATTCCCTCCACTCCTGCTAATATGCCTTTAATAATTCTCTGAAATAATTGTGGTGCCAATGATATTCCAAATGGAATGTGGTTTTAGGTGTACCTGCTGATATGCATTCTGCAAATCGAATTTTGAAAAGAACGTGCTGCCTTGTATTGTCTGAAACACTTAATCTAGTCTAGGTAGCGGGTAATGGTCATCCTCCATAAATTTTCATAATGTTGCTTTAATGTTTCTGCAGATTCTGACAGAACCATCTGGCTTAACAATAGAGACACTTGGCATACTGTATTTGATGGTAGAAATCACTCATATTTCCTGTAAACATATAAATTTAACCTCAACCTTTGGTTTTACCGCAAAAAGCACTGAAATGTATTTAAAGAATGTTGGCGCTGCTCCCTCTTTTAATTTCAAATTATATTTCCCTTTGTTAAATGTACCCAACATGTCTGCGAAAGCTGGATGATACCTATCCCACAAGGTTGATAAATATACTCTTCATCTTTCGATATCATATGATGACTTTTAGGTTTGAGGTGTGTCAAATACTTCATAAAGTCTCTACCTGATAGTAAAGGGCCCTTCTCTGGAACGAGGTGAAACCATATTGCACTAATTCATTATTTGTATGTTACTTCTAGAAAACAACGGCCCAAAGGTTTAACTACATGCTGGGAATAATATCTAAAAGTTTGAATTGTTTGTCTCAGGGGTCTTTCAGAAAAGCTTTCAATATACATATATTCAGCCATAGTGCTGAATGTTGTTCCTGGATCTATTTCTGCGGTGAATTATTTCCCTTAAAGTTTGACTGTTGCAAGCACTGCATGAGTTCATCGATTCCCCACAATCATAATGAAAAACCTGACTTGGGAATATTCACCGGCTGTAGCTAGCATGTATTTGGAATCTGCCTTAGAAGTTCTGTACACCTTCTTTATATGCCCCTAAGCTCCACATAAATTACAAATGTAATTTCTAAATTGATACTGTTCAGAGACATGATTATTATATCTACATACCTTGCAAGGAGGCTGGACTGATAGCTTTTGCAATGTTCCTTGGGCTTTAATGCCACCACCCTAAATATTTCCGGTTCATTCTTTATTTTAACTATTTCAATGCTGGAAAACAATTCACTGTTTGCCACAAATTGATTTGCAATAGCCGTGGGTTTTGAAAACTTTAAGGTTGTTGGATCTTCCTTCAGTGAACAAGCTTTATTTTGAATCAAATAGCCAAAGCTATTATTTATGCTTTTTGAGTGATTCTGACAGTCAAAATTCAGGTATATACCTAAATGTTGACTGTCAGAAGTCAGCTGTGAACTGTCAGTAAGCACCAAAGAAGCCACGAGGCTACTGTAGATATATTCTGAAAATTGAAAAATGACACCAGGACCTTTGGCTTAGTACGCCAATGCTCGTACCACTGAGCTATCCAGGATTCGTCCCGTGCACAGAGCCATTCTTCACCCATATTTTAAGGCATAGTCTATGATGGACGTGCGGAATTTGTTGGTTACAAATGTGTGATTTTTTTATTAAGATCCCATGTCCAGGTGTAATTTTTCAATTGTCAGAATATGATATCTAGATGGAGAAATCCTCACTAAAAAGCATAAACAATAGCTTTGGCTATTTGATTCATTAATATGCAATCCCTTACAATTATATTAATTGTACAAATGGCAGCAATAAGCCAACTACCGAGTTGAAGGTGGCCGAGTTATCTGATAGCTCGTGATCTTAATAAATTATTATTATTATTATTATTAGCACCGCGTCTTACTACCCGTTCGGGTTATACGCACTTACGCTAATGTGTAATGGTAGGGTGATTGTGAGATGAAATGAAGGACCTACAGTTTAACGTGGAATCCGAACCACGGTGGAGACCTGGCATTCCTCACATTCACAAAATGACTTGTCAGAGGTGAAGGAAGGGTTTGGTAATCAGATCTTAATAAAAAAATTACACATTTGTAGCCAACGATTTCCTTACATCCATCATAGACTCTACCTTAAAATACGAGTTAAGAATGACCCTGAGTAAGGGACAAATCCTGGATAGCTCAGTGGTAAGAGCATTGTCGTACCAAGCCAAAGGTCCCAGGTGTGATTTTCGTGTCCAGATGTCATTTTTCAATTTTCAGAATAAGCTTTCTTTTATTTTCTCGTCCACTAACCCCATCACAAATTTGTCCAAGATATTGGATTCCATATTGAAACCAAAGCCACATGGTGCTACTAAATGCCCGACCGTTGCAACCCAATCGGAAATACTTTCTCTGTTCAGATTTAGATGCCTGATAAAATAGGTATCTTTTCTTGAATACAGATACCTTTGATGAATAATGAGACAATAGTAATTTATTAATATCCTAATAAGACTTAGCTTTAGGCTTGTTGGGGCCACATAAGTCGATTAATAACGTGCATTTGAACTGATGTAATAATAAGCAAAATATCCTTTTGTTTCTTTGCATCCACTGTGTCATTAGCCTTAAAACCGATTATAACTTGTGCTCAAACACCTCATACTCATTAGCAAATGGATTAAATTCCGTAAGTTGACCAATATAAGCCAACATCATTACTTTACTACGCACAGTAACAAATCAATTAAACAAACACTTTAGTCCGCAGCACCAATGTAATGTTCTCAATAATACTTCATGATAAAAAGGTTAAATGACTTTATATATTAATACCAAAGCACATGCGATTTAATATTCAAAGTATTATTTATTTATAAATATAAATATCAAAAAGATTTAGACTCGGGAGCTCCCTAAAAGATTTGTTCGACTCAAATGAAACGTGTTAAGCGCCCAAACTCCTAATATTTACACTTAAAGATAACATAAAGTGTGAAATCAGCACTAATTCTAAACCTGATCGATTTTTTCATTTCAGAGTGAAGCTGTGCGAATCACTCATCAGTCACCGGACATTATAGATAAAGATATCCTTGTTGAACTGTTGGCCGTTTTGGAGACAGATCTTCATTCACAAGGCTCGACGTGTGTCCATGATAAACCCATATTTGCCCCAATATATTATTTGGAGGATAGTGATAGCTTATCATCCATGGGGGAATAATTACACAAGGTTAAACTGACAAACATTATTCAAAGCTCTGTTTTGTGATAATACTTTTTACTAATAAAATAAGTAACCTAATATATTTACCAGGGCCGTAGTTAGAGTAATTGGCGCCCGGGGCAAACAGTAACATTGGCGCCCCCTCTACGCAGCCACCCCATTTCCGCCCAATCATAACGGAGCAATTGATGGTGTCATCGTATTGTATACCTGTTTCAGATGTAATACAATAGCTGTATAACAAAAATCTTGCTATTACTAATGTGTCTTGCAATTATTGTCCCGTTTATAATTTGCTAATTCTATTAAATAGTAACAAAAAAAAATTCAGTAAATATTTATTATAATTTAATATTCTTTTTATTAAAAATTAACTTATGTAGATAATCTTATTCAATAGTCTGTGCTGATTATATGAACTTAAATACATGCTGTAGTAAATAAAAAAATTGTAAATAGTTTGAATTGAATGAAGAATACTTTTTGTTTATTATTAATTGCTAGCTCAATTACTTATGAAAAATGTAGAAGTAACATTATTGTTAAAATATTAACAGAATTATTTTATACTTACAGTTTCACCTTTCTAGCTTTAACAGCAGCAAAATCATTGACTATTTCATCGTAATTAATATTTTTAGCAACATCTTTTTCTATTGATAGAATTGCCAAGTGTGTTAACCTGTCTTGACCCATTGATGACCTTAAGTAATTTTTTATTATTTTCAGCTTACTAAAACCTCGTTCACCAGATGCATTAGTAACTGGCAATGTTAAAAATAATCTGAAAGCAATTACTAAGTTTGGATAAGATGTGGCTATAGACATTTTGTGGATTAAATTTAATAGGTCAAGAGACGTTGCTTTTGAAAGATCCTTACTTTTTTCAAATAAAGAACTGGCCTGAAACTTAAAACTAGCTATTTCCCCCTCTATTTCAGAAGTATCCAGATCCTTATCATATTTATTTGCTAAGCGTTTTGCATTAGCTTTTAAATTTTCTACAGTCATAGAATGCAAGGACTTGCCCGTTAAAAAATTAAAGTCATCCAACACTTCACTAAAACATTTAAAACGCCATTCCATTTGTTCTAAGACTTTGTCCAAAATAACATGAAAGTCCATACTGAACCTTTGCTTTCCTGTCAAAACAGTGTCCTCACTTTCTTCCAAAGTTAGTCTTTTCCTCTTCTTTACTCTTTTCTCCTCGAAAAAGCAGTCAATTCCAAGAGATGTTGCAGCACAGATGTTCGATGCTTCATCCAGTATAACATCAATCCCTGTGTCTCGGATATCTTGTAAGGCATCTTTCAATCCAGTCAAGTGACTAACTGCACGGTCCACGGTCATATCTTTGTGCTGTAGCTGTTCATTCACGCGGGAGATCTGATTTAGTATTTTGTCCCACATAACAGAGTAACAAACAAACTTAAAATTAATTTGTTTAAGAAGACTTTTAACCACTGATAAACAGTCATGGAATTGAGGGTTGTTAGAAATTTCCTCTAAGGCCTCGACGACTTTATCAAGCTGTGAATAAAGTGCATGAACAGCAGAATATTTGGATGCCCATCTTGTATCACAGTGACGCTTGAGAGTGGTAGAAAGTTTGTT
>CABFVX010000845.1:100341-147597 GCA_902151425.1 Timema shepardi
TCGCTACGGCCCTGATATTTACTATAGTTCTTGTAAATTAGAAACTGGATACTTTAATTCTCAATTCCTTGTATCCCTTAGTATTCTAGGGATTCAAGACTTGAAAGGATAAAAAAAAATTAAAACCCAAATTTGAAGACCATGTTTTGAAATCAAAGATTTACGCACTCCTTAGAATAACTTACTTAGGTCCAGACTTTTAAGCTGTATATACTTGGAAAATATAAAATTTTAGCTTTTTTTTAGATAGAACATAAAAGATGTGGTTACTAAAAAACCGTTTCCAAACACCTCTCAAGAATAATTTTCCCTTGTGATAATGCTGTAAACAAAATAAAGTTTTATTTTTTACTATTAAATTTGCAACATTTTAGCAAAGTAAACTGCCTCCATCTACCTCTATCCTTCCACCATTCCTCTTTTGAATGTTTAATCCAATTATTAATCATGATATATATACTAAAGCTTCAAATATATATAAATATATATATTTACTAAAGCTTCAAATATCATGATTATTATATATATGTATATAATAATCATGATATATATTTACTAAAGCTTCAAATATCATGATTACTAGTATTAGTAAGCTTGCTACCATACAGGGTGGATTAAGGGTACATAATAGCACAGAATGACAAAAATTGAACATAAATGTGTAATTTATTCTTTAACTGTAACAAATTACAAGTAACAAAACAATTGAATGGTGTGACACCTATCCTCTGCCACATTTGGACTTATATGTCCACGCACCAGCCGGCACCTCCTCCCGCACATACACTTCCAAATAGAATGACACGAGTTTTGAGTCGACGTCCAGCAAGTAAAGAAGACCACGCCCGAAAACATGTGACAACCATTATGCAAACTCCCCCAAACATGTGATCACTATACTATATAAGTCTGTGTTTAGCAAATATGGCTACTGATTGTACCACTGTCTTTGGATGAGATAAGCGATATTTTGTTGTTAGGGATTAAATTATGCCTTTTTTCTAAATTCCCTTTTGGCTTAGTTATTTTAATCTTTTCCAAATTATTTTCTGGCACTACAAATTTAAATTGTTGAAATGAGGTTTGGATTTTTATTAATAAGCCAGCTAGACTAAAGCCGCTATTCATATTTGACTTATGTCTAATGGGGAAATTAAATTTGTTCAAGCTGTAAAATTGTTTCTGCTTCACCGCTTGGCGGTTTGTTTTTCAAGGCGCACTCATGTAGGCTATGGCCATATTGTTGATGCGTAGATGGAGTCGTTTACCGAATACTTCGTTTCTAGGTAAATTTAACTTAATGCCATCAGATGTCAGGGCACTTGCAAACTAAACTATATTATTGTTATCGTGGTGTTGAGACTTTTTCCTGATAGTACAAATGCTGCAACAAGATGACAGAAGACATTTAAAGACATTCTCTGCTTGTTAAAATGTGGGATTTAACTATTTATTATTTATTGCTTGATGACCTTCATATTTAAATTATATATATATATATACTGGTAGATTATTGAGGTAATTTATTTCTTGTGGCACTTAGCTTAATGCCATAAGACAATGAGTCACACTTCTTAAATACATACACACACACACTTGTTGCCATATTCAACTGATTTATTTCTCATAAATTTAGATGAGAGGCTAGGAGGTGACTTAGGAGTTATGACAAACTTTCAATATGGTCAAGATAGTTCAATATTAGTTTGTGTTAACCTCATTTATGCTCTTGTATCTGAAGCTGCTGGTAATCTGAAAGTTTGTGGGTTAACTTATGTACCTTTTTTGAGCTTATCATTGATAGGTGGATTATGGATATTAGAAGCTTAATGCTAGTTTTGTTTGACTGCCATGGGGCTACAGTCTTATTTTTAGCACCTTTGAAGGCTAATACACTTAAGTTAGGTTGGGTTGCCGATATCGATAGTATTTGGCCTTTTGAATCTCGGTCGGGTGAACTGGGGGTGATTTTCTTAAATGGTTTTCCACTATTCCTCCACATAAATACAGGTTCACTTCCTATAAATTCAACCTTCCCAATTCCTAATCCATTAATGTAAATAGTACTTAATAAGATTTTATAATTTATTCTGGTTTGCAGGATCGATATGGTTTACACCTTTAATTAGAACTTATGGTTTAAATCATCAGCCCCTGTATGCTGGGGGTTTTGTTAATAAAAGATCTGATTTTGATTGACTTGAGGATATAGGTGCTCAAGGCGTTTATAATGAGCTAATTAATCTGTCTAAGTTGAATAAGTTTTATCAGTATAGTGATTTTAAAGTTTATTTGTTAGGTTTTACCTAATGGTCATTCATCTTAGCGTAAATATTACTTAAGTGTATAACCCGAACGGGTAGTAAGGACTGGTGCTAAATAAATAAATAATTTTTTTATTGCATCTTTGGCCATATCCAAAGTTCAGTTTGCGCTTATCACAACTTTTTGTTGGCTTCTCCGTGAGAGAGTATGTATGGCAGTCTGTGTAAGGCAGCTGACCTTTTTGAGTAACAACTCTATCTTTCTACTGCATTCTACTATGTTTTGCACTTGTCATAGTTATGCTATCATTGTTATTGAATAAAACCAATATACTCTCGTTACCCTCATGCTCACAAGGGGTTGTATAACATTTTTACTGTCAAAGTTTGTATTTGTCAAAGGTGGATTTTTTTAAATTGATGTCAACATTTTCAAAGATTTACACACCCCTACTGCTTTTAATATCATCATCAACAGTTTATAGGCTGAGGTCAGGTCAGTTTAGTAACGTGCCTCCATCTTGCTCTTTCCTTACACCATTTTTTCCCATTTATTTGCTTCCTTTCTTCTCTCACTTTCACACTTTCTGTTATTTCCTCCTCCCTTCTCTTTATTGGCCTCCCTGGTGATTTTATTCTTGTATACTTCATTTCCATTATTTTCTTCGGCATCCTCTCTTTTTCCATTCTCATTACATGCCCATACCATCTCAGTCTTGCTTCCTCTACCTTCTCATGTACCCCAACTCTTTCCCAGATAACATTTTTATATTCATGTTTTTCCTCGTGACAGCTAACATGCTCCTTACAAATTTCATTCCCATGGCCTCTACTTTCCTTGTTTCTCTTACTTTCAATGTCCATGTTTTTGCTGCATATGGTACAATGGGTACAAAGTACACCCTGTACAGTACTTCCTTACCCTTCAAGGGTACTTCTTCATAGCATTTCTCTTACACACCTAAAGAACAATTCCACTTCCAAGTCCTTCCCAAATTTATACCTTTTTTCCATTAAATGTTTTATAGCAAAGATCAAGTATTATAGACCTCTATTCCTTAAATCCATGCTGTTTTTCTCTCCACCTTATATTTTCTTTTCCAGTATCTTTTCTTATATTATTATACACTGGCACATCAGCATTATTCCCCTATAATTCATACCCCAATTCTTGTCTCCTTTTTTAAAAGTTGAAATTATAATTCCCTTCTTTCCGTCTTCAAATACCCTCTTAGTATATCATGACTAAAGAGAATACATTGTCACTACAAGATGACGCACAAGATTCTCCGTTCTTTTTCTCCATACAGACTATAAAAACATGTAATGTAACCCCTCCAAAATATATTAATGTAATTTTGCCTTTGTCACACACTTCCTGAAATTAGGTGTCTTAAGGGAGGAATAAGAAGTCCCTATTTTAGCACAAGTTTTTTTTCTCAGTTATGCAGCTATAGTGCTTGGATATTAGATTGATTTGCAACTTCCGGTTAATCTGTTTGCCTTCAATGGAACTAATCTGGCTACTTCATTAAAAATAATTATTTTCTCTTTTAGTAATCTTTTTCTCCATTGTGGACATAGGTAACTTAAAAATCCTTAAACAGAAGAAAGTACAGAAAAGAGTGGTGGTAACAAACAAGGACAAATGTAATTTGGTTAAGGTAGTAATAAGTTGAACACATTTCATATTTTACATTTCTACAACTGCTCAGTCAGCGATTTAACACATATGAACTCATATAGAAAAAAAAAAATATATATATATACATTTAATATTATTAACACTTGGCACCTAAGGCACACATGCTGACACATAAGTTTCAAAACATGATGAAACAAAACATTTTTATGTCATTGGGTTTCATCATGTGTCATTCTGCTTTGACCACATGCTTTCAAATGAGTCACTGCACGCTTGCTGACACAAGGCGGAACAAAACCGATGACACACAGACACGTTGAAACAAAGCAGCTGTCTTCCTAACTCCCATGTTTCATCAAGTTTGTTTCACGTGTCTTGTGAAAAATATGCGACTGCACAAGTGCAAGTTGGGAAGTCTGGCCATGTGACAATAGTTTCTTTCAAAATTTGAGCTGTGTTAATCATTATTGTTTTGTTTGTACTTGAAAATGCTGATAAAAGCTACTGGAAGTGAGTGTAGAGATGTGGATGTGGATGTGTAATTTTCCAAGGAACATTTCTCTTTATTTTTTTTCATAGATAGGGTGACTCAAGTATTTCCTACTTGATGGTTTTTCCTGCTTAGCCAACCAATCCCAGAAAATTATAGGTAACACTTTTATAGTATCAATATTGCCAACATTACACACCGCCGTCTATTATCGACTGAGAATTTTTGTTTCAATATGTTTTTATCGAGTTTCATTTGAAAAAATTGTTGAAACCTATTTTGTGTCGTGGTTTCATCATGTTTCGTGTCAGTATGTGTGCGCTTAAGATTACCTAATTTAGTGGACCCCAAATCATTCTTACTCGACATGTTAAGTCTTATTCCATGTCTCCAATAAAATGATAAAACACTTGATACAAGATGATTGGTTAAGTAACCAGTGATTTTTATACTAATTTTACAAATCAAGTCAATTTCACTTGGAGTATATTAAGTCAATAATTGTTATTAAATTGGTTCTGAATATTCAACTTAAGATATGTATCTTACCCTGTTTAGTTATTAACTATAAATATTAAATTTGATTCTATAAAGAACATGTTTATAAAACTGCCTGCAATAATAAATCTCAACTCTCCCTTTTCAACATATTTGCACTATTTTAATCGGGAATCAGATCAAAAGTATGTCCCTGTGTCCAGATACTGTCCGTAGTTTCCTGCCCTAAAGTTATCACAATTATCTGACCGTACTCTCTGGAGGCTGACTGAGTCGAACCCTAGTTCAACCCCTTGACCTGTCCCTGGCAAATACACCCAGATAGGTTGGCTGTACATTGAGTTGACGGTATTGCCGTCTGGTGAGGTTGGCCCCACTGCATCACTCCTTCGGACAGCTGCCAATTGTCTAGGCTAAACAATGTATATTATTATCTTTAAGTGAACATTCTTATTACATTTTGATAAAACCTTGATAAATTGATTTAAATAGTTGATGGAAGATAGAGAACAAATCAGTTAAGAAGTGTGAAAACAACATTTTGTACATATAGTGATTTATAACTTAAAAGACAATTCATAAATGAGTGAAAGACTATACATAAAATCTAGAGATGGGTCAAATCCTATATTTCCCAAATCTGAATCTTAAATTTTTCTTTTGAATCTTGAATCCTAATTTGAATCATCAAATCTTTAAATATGTGTGATTTTATTAATGTGAACATAATTCATTTAAAGAAAAGTTATTTAAGCCACTGACAAATTCTTTTTTGTTTGTAAATCTACTACATCATAAACAACAAAGAGAACACTTTTTTTTAAATAATTATATTGATACAATTTTTGTATTATTGCTTTATATTTGCCATAGCAGGGTGTCAACTGGGTTACAAAAGTCACCAACGTTATAAAAATATTTGGGATTTTATTTCCCCGCGATTGGGCACCATTTATTATATCTGCCCTGTGAATGGGTATCAATTATTATATTTCCGGATTTTATATGATGATTATGCGGATCTTAATCATGTGGACCCGTATATGCCTTACTGTAAGCAGTAAGTATAACGATACCGGGTTTATGGTGATGACGCGTGCATGCCTTACTGTTCACTTATTACATGTCTATGTTTTCTGATTATATTTAAATCTTATTCTTAAGAAATGAGTAAAACTTTTAATTTTGCACACATTTATTTAGATTATTAGTATTACACTTTTGGTACTGTAGATTTGATATTAAAGTGATAAAGTTTTTGTTCATTTACAGACTGACTCGGAGAGCCAGATCTATGCAATTCAAAATGATGTTTTTCTGTGATATTACAATGTTTTGTATTCTGAGTACTGTGTGCTATGTGGATTCATAAGCTCAAGATGCTTATATATGGCCTACCCCTTGCTTCTTGGACCCCTTCTCACCAGTGTTAAAACAAACTACTCCTGGCAACCTGATGTTGTAAAGGCTAGCTTCTTATTGGGCAAAGGGAACCAGCGTGTCATATGATTTTTCAAATGCAACAGAGTTGGTCTTTTAAAGAAAAAAGTTTTAAATCGCAATACATTGAAATTACTTCTGAAAATGCGTGATTCTCCATGGATGAAATATTAAAAGGAAACTACATAAAGTTCTTTAAAAAAAAGTACACTTCATCCATGACTTTTGAATATATGAGAGGGGTCCAAAACAGTATCATTTCAAAGTCATGAAAATTTACTAATGGCAGAAAAAAAAAAGTCACAAAAGTCTCTGAAAAGTCATGAATTTTCAATATTTTGGCCATAAAGTCACTCAAACGTGTCAAATGTCAAGCCACCCACTACCCATTATGCCATGCGCTATAGTTGGATTCAGGAAGATGTATTTCAGGGTCATTTCAGTGTTGCCTATTGTTACGCTGCGTGGGAGACTTATCAAGCATAGTGATTCTCACTCTGCTAAGCTGACAACGTTGAACTATGAATGTAGGCATGAGGGTAGAGGAGTTTCCATCCCTAGTCTGACCTTGAAACACACAAACAAATGACAACTAGTATAGCTGCAAGTCGCCTGATTGTTTTTACTGTGATACCAAGGACAAAGTTAAGGTTTGCCATCTAGTTAAAGTTTAATGTTGTGTGTGAGTGCATTATGCCTATTTATGCATTATATAATGTTCAGCTTATTAACAAAAAGAATGTGTGATCAAAAAGTCACTAATTTTTGTTTCTCCAACTCTGTAGACACGCATAGGGTGGGCACATTTCACCAGATGCATTTCCACACATCATAATTGTCACTGCAGCTTTGGAAGACTTTGTTTTATTGTTTCATGATACTTGCACCCTCGCTTTGGGAGAACTCATATGCCTCAAAAGTTCTTCTGCTGAAGAAGGGTCCTGATGTACTCTGAAAATTACATATGTGTTTTGTTGTGTTTTAATTGTGAACTTTGAGGCCTACAATTTTCTGGTGTGTTGGCTTTGCCCTTCTATCCTCCTTTCAATGTTCAATTGAATAATATTGTTAGCAGCTACTCTTCATGGAAAAGATGAAAACAAATAAACAGAATCTTAGTCTATGAATTACATTGTGCTTCTAGTTAAGAAAGAATTATTATAAATTATTAATACTTATTGCTCACAATTGAGCATTTTAGATCTCCATCAAAGAGGTCTAAAACACTTATGTACCTTGTATTTCCCTGTACCACTTTTTCAAATAGCTGCCACAGCATAATTTTTTCATGTTTATTAATTATTTAATGAACAAAATATTGTTTATAATAAGTGTATGTTTTTTTGTTTTACATATTATCATTGTAAAAAAAAAAAGATCTGCAACAACCTAATTGACCCAGACATAAACAAAACTTGTTTTTTTTTGACTATATTTCTATTCTGACCAACCAGTTTTTCATTAGATATTTTTTATGTGAATAAATGTTTAAATTTGGCTTTCCAATAAATTTCTAATCTATTAATATATATTTTTATTCTGCTCTGTTATTTTTACATTGAAAAATAGTGTTTAGGTTTTGTCTCTTATAAATATTTTTAAATTCAAGTGGAAAAGTTACCCTAAAAAATTAGATTTTATTTTATACACGTGACTATACAAACCTTTTCAGTTGTTAATTTGTCATTGATAGGTGTTACTGGTCTTACATTCTGAGGAATCCACTTATACATTTGTTGGCTTGCAAGTTCACTTCATCAGCAGAACAAATCGTCTAGCTGCTCATGTCAACATGCCAAGGACAGATAAGCGAAAATTAGTTTTTTTATAACGCCACACACAGCATTAAATATGACCTTGAGTAGGTTGCTGTATGATAAGAGTTATCTATCATAAAAAAAACTTTAGTGTTTGATTGTATAGTAAGAGTATTTGTTTGTAATTATTGTAAGAATAAGTACCAAATTAATAAAAGTAATAAATGTTTATTTAATTTCACTAAACAGTTAGATTACATTAAATTATAGGTTGCTCCCCCTCTTTCTCTCTAAACTCACTCGCACTTTTTTTTTGTGCAGATATAAGTGGTTCAGAAAGTGCACATTAAATACCATACCTCAAATAAATATAGGAGCCTATAATTAATAAATATTGGCCAGCAAAATGTTTTTTAGTTGATTTCTTAACCATAGAAATTGTGTGATAGGCAATGCTACAGTTGAGCCAGGGTGGGGTCCTGGTACTTTACAAGCCGTTTTGAAACATAAATTTGGCACTAAACCTGGTTGCAATAAGGCCTTGCAACACATAATAGATACCAGGCTCGCTAACATAGTCACACAGTGAAGGTATTTCAGACTACTCCCAACAAGGGAAGGGATTTGAGTACATGTGCTGTTGTATCTATTTTAGAATGACTACCTACCAACTTTCAAAGCATTAAATGTGTTATTTAGTCAGTCTCCTAATAGTCTAAGAGCCAGTGACAAAAATAGTCAGGGCATTTGCTTGATGTTACAATACATAATAACACATTGCACTTGAGTGGTCATATCAGAAAATGCTTGTCTACCAACTGGTTCGTCTGGCAAACAGGTGTATAAATTGATGTAAATCATTAAAAATAAGGACATTTGATTAATGTTTGTGCTTTGTACACTAGTCGATAATAGTCGACTAATAATGGGAAAAATAAAGGCAGACGATTTGGACATCATCAAAAGCTCAAAAAACTGGACCCTACTCAAACCATTTGATTAATCTTGATTGAACACTATTAGTTTCAGAACAATCCAAAAAGTGTGAATGGAAAAAAGCAGACCGAAATTCCTTGGTGAACACCTCGGCAGACACGCATTTTGAAAATTCGAAACTTCTGAGTAAAGTCAAGTGATTTGCTCAATGTTTGTGCTTTGTGCACTACTCGATAATAGTCGACTAATGATGGGGAAAATAAAGGCAGACGAAATAAATAAAACTACTGAGTAAAGTGCAGTAACAAACTACAGTCATAGAAAGGAAAAAAGGCAAGTTTGACTTAAAAAGGTACAAAAGGTTCTCATAGAAACATAGGGAGTTATTTCGTAATTGTTATCTGCATTGTATTTCAATGACCCTCATATTATACTCATTATCATAGTCATAGTCAGGCACATAGTTAGTCAAATTCAACCTCAGATGCAGTCATCTTCATGCGGCTCGTCTGCAGAAAGTTCTTCATCGAAACAATCGAACAATATTAATGTAACAGTATCATTACACTGTATCACTATTACATTTGTTATCACACCTAATGGTTTGATTTATTGTGTTGGACACCTTAAAAATCAATAAAATAAATAAAAAATGTACCTGTTTCATTGATGTCTGGTTCTCTTGATGTATGCTGAATGATGACATCATTTATGAAGGGCGGCGATTGGTCTCCTTCAAACCACAGCAAATGTGAATGTCCATTCTCTTCGACCCAACAATGGGCTTTTGGTCTTAATAGTGTGGGCATCTGCAAATATGCATGGCTCCATAATGTTGCTACTGTGCCAAAGGGTGACTTTGCCCCTATGGGGGATTCTTTGCTCCATTTCATGATTTTATGTGACTTAGTGTGCAAATATACTGGTCTGTAAGCCTGAGATTCTTTTGTTGTTTAGGTGGCTATTCTGTAGGTAACATCCGCATGAGGTTTCATAGCATTCCGACCATTTCTACTTTGTATTGTACTCTTTCAGAAAAGTTGAATGTTTTTCTGTAAAAATTTTAATTGGAAAAATTGGCATCTTCAGTTAATTGGATTTATAATCAAGAAGTAAGAGTATGTCTATCTTCCTCCTAAATATCTGATATTTTAAAATAATGTTCTATTTGTAATTTTGTCAGTAGTTCTAATATTTGTGTTGAGGTTTTTGAAAGTGAGGTTATATTGCACCACTTTTTTTTGGAGCAAAGTATGCCCGATTAATTTAAAGGATATATTTTGTTTGCTACATTTTTTTTTTTTTCAGAACAACCAGGCTCCAGAAGATATGCCGATTATACTCGAGAAAAACTGCAGTAGTGTCTAATGTCTATTCAAGAAGGAGAGTTAACACAATGGCAAGCAGAGGTGAAATTTAACACTACCCAAAGAACTAATGTAAATAAATTAAAAAGAAATTCAACTAGAAAACCTGGACAGCCTCCCATTTTCTGTGAAAAATAGGAAAATGCATTTGTTCATTGCATCATGATGTTCAGCGACTATGGCTTCCCTCTTGACCTTCTGGATCTAAGTATGATTGTTAAATCATATTTGCATACAGCTGATAAAAAAGTTTAAAAACAATGTCCCGGGCATTGAATGGGCTTCCTCTTTTGCAAAGTGTCATCGAGAGCTATCAACACTTTTGCATGCAACATAAAACATGCTTGTGCTGCAATTAATGAGCCAACTTTACGTGATTACATAACAAATTTAGGTGAGAGTGTCAAGGGTGTACCTCCAGAGAACATCTGGAACTTTGATTAAACGAATTTGACTATTAACACGGGTCAAAAGAAACTTATAGTTAAATATGGAATGAAATATTAAGAAAAAAATTGCAACATCCAAAAGCAGCATTTCCCTTGTATTTTCTGGTAGTGCGGTTGGTGAATTTCTACCACCCAATGTAGTCTACCGGGCAACAAATCTGTGGGACACTTGAACAGAAAATGGGCTTGCTGGTTGTAGGTATAGTACTAGCCCAAGTGGATGGTTTGAATCTAACTCCTTTGGTGATTGGTTTGAAAGCCCTTTGCTGCCTAAACTTAAGAAATTGGATGGAAAAAAAGTTGTAATTTGTGACAATTTGTCATCACATTTTTCAGTTTAAGTCTTACAACTTTGTCAGGACCATAATATATCTTTTTTATGCTTGCCACATAACAGCACACACCTCACACAGCCAAGATGTTACCTTCTTTAGGCCAATGAAGGTGGCTTGGAGAAAGATACTAGCAGAATGGAAAGAAACCGCTTGGGGAATGAAAAGCTATTCTCTTGAGAAACAACATTTCCTACTATTACTAAAGAAACTCATGGAAGTTATTCGACCAAATGAAAAAAAATTAGTGGCAGGATTCAAAAAATATGGGGTAGTTCCCGTAGATGTTGTACCCTTGTTAGCAAGATTACCAGGAAATTTAAACGATCCAAATAAGGATATAGATGCATCATTCTTGATATCTTTAGAGGCTAAGAGAACTGAATTCTCTCAACCAAAGTTTATCAAGCGAAAGAAAGTAGATGTCCTAGGGAAGAGTGTTGGTCCTGAAGTACTACAAGATCAATCAAGACCTACCAGTACCAGTACTTCAAAAAAAAAAGTGCCATCAACTGTTATCAAGATGAAAGCTCCAAATAAGATCAAGAAGCTCAAGCTTGGACGTACTGATATTGCTGGAGATGATACTGGTGAATCTAGTGACCTTGACGTTGATTTGATACAAGAAGCCAAAGAGTTTGAACAGGAGAATGAAGCTAAAAAACAGTTGGATTCATTATCTTTAGGAGAGAATATGTTGTGTTTACTTACGAAGGAGAATACTTCCCGGAATAATTGTGAGTTTTACTGACCAAGAAGGGGTAATAGGTGCTTTGCATAGATCTTTGAAGTCATGGAAGAGGCCTGAAACACCTGATGTAAATAGTTATGTTTGGGAGGATGTCAATGGACACGTAAAGAAGCCAAAATTGGTGTAAAAACGTGGATTTTACGAACTACCAAAACTCAGTAAACATTGATGGTTTTAACTTGTGTTTGAAACAATAATTACATGTTGGTCTTGTATTTTAGTACCTACAGTACATTAAGTGGCCATTTTAATGTATTTTAAATGAGTATTTAGGGCTGGTTTCATAGTCAAATTTAGTATGCCTCAAGTGCGGCGCTACACTAAGTACATGACGACACCTACCTAAACTCGAATGGAATGGGCCGTTCTCGCATAGGAAACTGGCCCATTCCATTCTGGTGTAGGTAGGTGTCGTCATGTACTTAGTGTAGCGCCGCACTTGAGGCGTACTAAATTTGACTATGAAACTGGCCCTTAGTGTGTATTGCTTTAGATTTAAGAAAATTTTGTTGTAGAATTTTTTATTTTGTTCCCTACATCAATATATCAAATGTTAAACCTTGTCAAATATGTAAAGTAAAATTGTTGGTGCATAATACAACACAATGTGGGTTTACTTTGCACTAATTCATCATTCCCTTGGTTTCGAAGTATATTTTAGTAACCCTATGAAGATACATTATTCCAAAATTAAAATTAGCTTCCATCACAATATGCATAAATAAATATAAAATAAAGTGCACAGTATTACTACTGGACCTTTATATAAGATAAATACACAATTGGATTTTTCTTCCCTAAAATATTGTTGGAGATAGAAAAGAATATCTCAAATTAAAAAAGTGGAGCAAAGTCACCCCTTATCATGGTATGTATCTTGTTCTTAACAGCTGTTGATATAACTCTGCTTTAGATTAGTGGCATCAACATTTTTGAATTTCTTGGAGAAAGGTTCATTGATATCCTTGACTTGGTAGGTTCTTTTGAAAATGTCATATCTGGCATCAATTACAGTGTTGCATCGAGGCATGCTGTATATTCGACAAGTAAATTCCTCTAGTACCGAAAAAACATAATTTCTGTCAGTCTCTAACAAATCACACTGTGAAGTTTCAAATTTTCGAAACTTAACGTGCGTCTGCTGAAGTGTTCGTCAATGAATTACGGTCTGTCTTTTTGCATTCACACATTTTGAAATGTTCTTAAACTAATGGTGTTCATATCAAGATTAAGCAAATGGTTTAAGTAGGGTTTGGTTTTTAGAGCTTTTGATTACGTCTGCCCTTGCTTTGGCCACTTCCAAATCGTTTGCCTTTATTTTTCCCATTATTAGTCGACTTTTATCAACTAGTGTATAAAGCACAAACATTGAGCAAATTACTTTACTTTAGTCGGAAGTTTCGAATTTTCAAACTAAACGTGCGTCTTCCAAGGTGTTTGTTTGTCTGTTTGCATCTACACCTTTTGGAATGTTATGAAACTAATGGTGTTCAAAACAATATTAAGCAAATGGTTAAGAGTAGGGTTTGGTTTTCTGTGCTTTTGATTACGTCTGCCCTCGCTTTAGTAACTTCCAAATCGTCCGCCTTTATTTTTCCCATTATTATTCGACTAGTGTACAAAGCACAAACATTAAGCAAATGGCTTGATTTGTGTTCTTATATTTAAAGATTTATGTCAATTTATACACCTTTTCGTCAGGTGAACCAGTTGGCAGACTAGCATTACCTGATATGACCACTTAAGTGCAATGTGTTATGTATTGTAACATTAAGCAAAAGGATTGCTAGCTGTTGCAACTTGCATCAACACTTAAGTTTGTTTGGAACTTCTACCAGGCATTAATAGTTTACTTTAAGGAAGACATCAATGACCCAACACAAAATTCCATTGAAATATTAAAATGTTTGAAAATGTTTAAGCAAAAGAGTTCAAAAGGGTTTCTGTTTGTGTGATGCACTTGAGGAAGTAATCAATCTTTCAGAAGAATTGTAAGGAAGATAATATATATTCTGACTAGTAGGCTGATTAGCTGATATATCATACAGTAATAATTATTGAATCAATTAAATACAGAACAGGTGAAAAAGTAAAAGAAAGTATAAAAGTAACTTAAAGTGGGTAATGTCTTGGTATGAATTTTACTGAAAAGCTCTGACCCCAATTATTAAATTGGTTTCAATTATTTTGAGGTCGGTGACCTGGCGGTCTAGGGGTAAGGTGTCAGACTTCTGTGCTGTGGGTCCGAGGTTCAATCCTCAATTCCGGCACATTTATCTGCTTGCCAAATCCTTCCTTCACCTCTGACAAGACGTGTATTAATCACAAATTGTGAATGTGTGGCATGCCAGGCCTCTACTGTGGTTCGGATCCCACATTAAACTGTAGGTCCTCCATTTCATCTCACAATCACCCTACCATTACACATTAGCGTAAGTGCGTATAACCCAAATAGGTAGTAAGATGCGATGCTAATAATAATAATTATTATTTTGAGCAACATTATGTACAATTTAATAGTTATGTTTCACAACTGTTTTAAGCCATGTAATGAAAGAAAGACCGTGACATTGACTGACAAACATCAAGGACTCCGCGAAAAAAACAACCTTTACAGCTGCTTCGGAACACAACTTAAAATAAATTATTTGAATGGATTCATAGACTACATTGACTGTGGAGGAAGAAGTATTTCAGAGTCTCTTAAACCTCTGGCAAATTGCTTAAAATCAACTCCTTGGAGATCTTCCGAGTATAAATGTGGTATTAGTAAAATAATCATAATAATAATTGCTCCGTTATATTTTTCTAGTCTTATAAAATTTATTTTCTATTTTTTAAATAATGTTACATAATTAATGTTTATCAACCTAAATGATCCACCTTTGAAGCAATGGGACCCACAACCATATGTTCAGACTTTGTTGCTTTATGGTTGGTCGGCTATTGAGACAAAATCACGCTATGTCATGTTCCTGAGCAAAATAAATATGAACTCTGGTCATTGCTTTAATAGCTATCATAAGTAGAACAGATTGAGATACATTACCACTATGTATACATTGTCTTTGTAATTTTAAAAACATTAAAATATATTCTTAAATTTTAAATGTTAAATTGCTAGTCCAATTTTCCACTTAGTATTCTTAAATATATAAAGTTACTTCAAATCAGAAGAATTACCACCCTTATAGTTTTTCTCCAGGGCTACACCACTGAAAACAGGATTGAATTTTTTTATAATATTTTGCAGTATTTGTCTGGAGGGGATAAATCCAAAATACATTTTTCATGCTCGATGTCTGGATGTTTTGCAGCATTTGTCTGATGGGGAAAAACCAAAATACATCTTTCCCGGCTCTATGTCTGGCACACTAGTTATGTGACTGACCAACCGTACCAATTTTGTTTATCCTAATAAAATGATGGTAAAATAAAATATACCTTTATAAATCAGCCAACTAATGTGCAGTCTTACATTGTTTAGATTGGTTGCGTATAACCCGAATGGGTAGTAAGACGCGGTGCTAATAATAATTTAGATTGGTTTTACTGCATTGCTGAAGGGATTTATAAATATTGTAGATTCCACATGAAGCTTGAACTTTTAACTTGTCAGCATATTAGTATAATAACAGTATACAGGGGAAAATATTTTCTTATGAAACTTCACTCTCTGTAATTTCTTTAAATTAAGCTATTTTTTGCTTTTATTAGTGATTAACGTCTTGGTAACAAAATTCTAAATAGTTTGTTGAACATTCTGGTAGTCAGCATAATCACAAGTAAAAAAATTTGGGGGTGGTTGTTCAATCTGGAGAGAGGAAAGCTTCTGGAGAGAGTAATAAAAAGAGTGACAGTTCAAAAAAAAAACAAAGACGTAATATTCTTTGCAATTAGTTTTTCTTACTTTAGTTAATACAGCCGAATTTTGACCACTTAATATTCAAGCTAGTAGCCACTTATACTAATGAGGTAGGGATAAATAGGGTAGAATTTAGAGGAAATGTACCCATATTTATATGGTGGCAGGGTTCTCTTAGTAAACCCAAGATTTGAACCTTGATGTCACCTTAAAACTATATCAGACAAAATTGACACATTATCTCACGTTCCCACCCCTGTGGGTAGTAAAATCAACTTTTGTAAGAAATATTGGATCAAAATCACTGAAACGACCTCTTGATGACTGACTGAATATTGGACAATGAATCACTTGTATGTTTCCTTGGGAGCCCCTCAGAGATGATAGACTAGAGTCATCTAAGTCAAGGCAGGACCTTCACCAAATAAATACCGGAAATCCTTAAGGATATTCGAGTTTTGAGAAAATTTCAGATTTGAGATCAAATACTTAAAAAATATATATATATTTAAATATTTCAAGTGAAACTTATTTTATAGCTCTAATATTGCTTATTGGTGGTTCAGAACTAGGATGAACTTTAAAAAAAAATCCATGATACAGATACGAGATTCTAAAGTATATTGGAGATTTGGATTCGTAAAATAGTGGATTGACCCCAACTTTACTGGAAAGTGAAATAAAACAATAACAATGTGTAACAAATTGTATATTTTTTTCCTTTTCTATAATAACCATACAACATAAGGCAAAAAACATCAAACTGACAAAATACTGTGAACTCTCAATTTTCCAGAATACTAGGAAGGAGAAGAAGAACCATGGGAGAAAAAGAAAAAAGCAATTTCCTAGTTACTTGTTTAGTCAGGAAAATAAAATAAGTCTGTCATTTAATATTTTCCTTTAGGTTTTATACAATTGACGTAACATCAGTTTATTTGCTTTTAAACAATTAACTCGCTGTTTCAAACATGTTAGAGTAAATTGTACAACAGTCAGTAAAAGTTCATGTGAGAATATTAGTGCACACTAGAATGATGTGTACAATTTGTCATAGTAAATAGATGTATACAAAAAAGATAACCTCATTTATTCTGCAAACTAGTAAATTGAGAGTTTTGTTTACAAAGCAAATAAAATTGTATTTATATTTACAATTTTAAGCGCACAACCCAAACGGGCAGTAAGACACGCTGCTAAATAAATAATAAATAAATATTTACAATTTTATTTAGCTATATTTCTAGTCATTTGAAAGCACATGAAAATCTAGATGAACACCTTATATTTACACAAACATATATTGTTCTTCAAATATTATTACCACGGGCAGCTTTATTAAGGACTATACACGAGGTGGTTGATTACTGTTCAGTAAATCAACACCCAAGTAGTTCGCTTCAATATCACAATGGTCTAAATAATAATAATTATTATTATTTAATTATTATTATTATTATTATTATTATTATTATTAGCAGCAGCAGCAGCAGCACCGCATCTTACTACCCGTTCAGGTTATACGCACTTACACTAATGTGTAATGGTAGGGTGATTGTGAGATGAAATGAAGGACCTACAGTTTAACGTGGAATCCAAACCACGGTGGAGGCCTGGCATTCCCCACATTCACAAGATGTCTTGTCAGAGGTGAAGGAAGGGTTTGGTAATCAGATAAATCTATGCCAGGACCGAGGATTGAACCACGGCCGCCAGCATAGAAGTCTGACACCTTACCCCTAGACCGCCAGGTCACCTACCAAAGCATCCTATAAAATGTAATGTACCATGTATATTTCATAAACTTGTTTAGTATTTAATACAACTTTCTTTGAAATCTTTTATATTTGTTTGTATTGTTTATCATAACATATTGCACTGGCATGTCTAGACAGTACCATTGTTGGAAGGGAGCGGGATAAGGGGTTTAGCCAAATTCAACTTCCAAGGGGTGTTAAGAGAATTGGAACATTATGAATGTTAAAAAATGGATAGACGACCTGGAAATCTGAAATTGAACAGAAAGGTAGAGGGGTCAGCCCACATAGCTAGAAAAAAAATAATTGAAATTTCAAAATATGGATTCAAGAAATGGGTGGAGGTAAGCTATAATTATAAAAAATATATTTTTATATGAGGTAAAAAATTAAAATTTGGCAGGAAGGTAGAGAAAGATAAATAAATATTGAAATATAACATTTGTAAAATTGATTTGGAAAAAAGGGTTGGGAGTTATGAATTTCCAAAACAAATAGAAATAAATACTGTTCAGTGTGGGAGAAAACTGAAATTTAGAAGGAATGTTAAAGGGACCACTTGAAATAATCAAAAGAACATGAAAATTTTAAATAAGAGGCCAGGGAAGGGGGTTAGAGGAGCTTGTAAAAAAATAAAATAACACTTTTAGGTGGGTGTAAAATTTAACTTTAGCGATCAAAGAATAAAATAAATATTAAAATTTTAAATGTATACCAAGGAGTTGATAAATGGTAAAGGGAAGGTGAGGGGTTGCTCCAAATTTCTAAAATTAATATAAATAGTTACTTTTATATGTTCTCCAAACTGAAATTTCGTCAAGCAGGTATAACACATAAAAGCCTTGATATCTCATATTTTAAAAAGGAACACTGAGAAGATCTTGGAGGTGAGAGGGAGAATATAAGTAGAAAAACATACCTTTTAGGGAAGGTATTGAATGAGAACTCTACATGAATGTAGAGTTTTCACTCCAAATAAATTATAGCACATCTCATTTTTCAGGGAAAATGACTTGTAGGTCACTTTAATAAAGTGGTTATCTCCAATTTTGATCGTATCTCCACAACTCTTTGAGATACAACATAACTTAGTGTAGCAAAGTTGTAGGACTATTTTTTTAATCACTGCATCTGACAACATATTCAGATTATAAGCATAAATGCTAATTATTCTAATGGGGTAGGGATGAGGATGGAAGCCTTTTAGAGGCAATCACCTACATTTGTAGGAAGGAGAGTGGAAAACCATTTAGGAAAAAACACTCTCAGTAGACTCGACTGGCGTTCAAGCCCTGATCTCCCTATACTTTTATCTTTTTCGTACCATGTTCTTCCCTTTTCCCATACTACCCTTTAAAAAAAATATTAAATTTACTTTTTACCCTTTTTTATCCTAGTTCTACCGGGCAAAGCCAGATACTTTAGGTACGTGTGTGCATGCATGGGTTGAGCTTTCTTCATTAAATCTGCATTTAATAGTTTATTATTTCCTTAATTTTATCACTTTCCATTATTATAAAGTCATTTAGCCATAGGGCCACCTCATTGCTAAACATAATATAGCTAGCTGTCTGTGGTAGTGATATATGAAGATTAGTTTGAGTAAATATTGGGTGTTCTAGATTTTAAATAACAGTGAACCCCCATAAAGGTAGGTTGGAATCCTAACCTAACAATTCATAATAATTTTCAATTATTTAGCTTAAGGCTCTATTCAATTACTAACACTGTCCCTGGCACGGGCATTGAACAACACCTGTTTGCCCGAATGTTCCCTTCCACAGGTGTGAATCAATGTTTCATTGCAATTGCAATAAGCTATTGTAATACCATTTATCAATGAACCACTGTACTTCTAGCCAGTCTGAATACTTCATATTGAAGCTAATAGGTGGGGCTACCAATTCAATGTTATATGACCATGACTAAAGTAATAAATGAGTATGAAACATATTTGTAAGATAAAGTGTATATGAGTATAAAAACAGCTGCCAGGCTTATACAGATAGCTATGCCACAAGCACGCCAGAGAACAAGTTAACCAATTATACTTATTACCTTATTGATATATTAATGTAGTTTTAATAACTTTTGTACTGTCAGCTATGATTTTTTTTTCCTACCATATTTGTATAATATTTTAATGAAAATACAGTCAAAAATCTCATAAAATAATACTTGAGCAAATATTTCATTGCAACAAATATTTGCAAAAACATCCTTCAATAGCTTATGTAAAATAATAAAGCTACCATTTTCAATTTAATAAACATTTTAACATAATTGAAACTGCCCTTTAAATAATTAAAACAATACTTCCTACTCTCCTTAAGAGGAAGATAGCCATGTTTTAACAGTTCCTCTTCCACTCCGCTCCAGCAAACAGTCCTATGTGGATAAACATTCCAATTTTGTTATCTTAAATTTTAAGTGCTGGAGGTTCTTCTCTTTTGGTCTTAAAATGTAACAAATCCCGGCCAGGTTCTCTTTCCATGTTGATATGTGTGCCTTATCTTCAAGTTATCATGCTCATCCCTACCCCTTGGTGTTATTAAAACCCGCATTGGACTTGACCACATATAAAAACTTGAGCTTTTGTGTTTGTTTTTTTAAATCTCATGACTCTTTTGAACCCACTAAAGTTTAATTTAAATTGTTTGAGAGGTAGCTGGCAGAACAAAACCTCCTCAATCTCGTCATTCAAGAATGGCCAGAGAGAACTGATATAGGAGTATACAAAATATAGTTAGTTATTTATCTTTTAAATTATTTCCCAATATACAACACAATCAATATTTAATCAAAGAGAAACACCCAATACAGTGTTTGGAATTGCTTAGATCTATTATTTCCCTTTGCTGGCTCTGCCAAACTATGAGAAACTCTTTCTGAATTATGTCATACACTTCCACCACCAGTTTCCCGCCATTCTCTTCGTCCGTCGAGAAGTTATAAATGTTATCACCAACAAGACAGACATTCACTGTCGGGAACCTGAAGTCTCCCACACTCTCCATGGAAGTATCTTGGAAGGGAATGAACTTCACTAGCACTGTGGTGAACAGGCCTAGAAACCAACAAGTAGTGAGGAGGATCAAGTCAAAGACAGCAAAACAAGAAAATCAAATAAACCTGATGAGAGCGAAAAAAAAAGGGATTAACAAAGTTGATAAACAACAATATAAGTCAAAAAGTTTGGTGTATGGCGGCAAATATCGAGGCAATTTTCAAATATCACTGGAATTTTCAAATACTTTAGCAGTAATTTTCCAGATACAAGGTAGAAGATCATAACTAAGGTTGGGCCAGTCTACCCTTTTGCCGATCAGGACAATTTCTATCATGCAGATCATTGATGTCAATTATTTGTTTTTTCTTTACAATATTGAAGGTAATTATACAAAATGACAAATTTAAATTTTTTAATACAAACAATTTTTTGTTTATTAAATCTAAACTTATAATAAAACTTTAAGGTATCTATACATTCAAATTTATGAGGCATTTCTATCTTTACTGGATAGTATAAACAATAAACCTCTTTACTCTACTAATAATATTTAGCACCGCGTCTTACTACCCGTTCGGGTTATACACTTTTTTGCTCTACTAGATAAGGTATTTGAAAATGGGTTCACTCAGAAAATAACGCTAAGTAAATTGTAGATTTTGATACATAAAATTAATCCATGGTAATTAAACTGATCTCTGTATTATTAAATTAAATTATTTGGTTCTTATTATATTAATATTCATACATATACAATAAAACTCTTAAGGTGTGCCTGTATATTAAAATTTTTGTAGGGTTTCAAATTTTTCTGGGTAGTATAAAATATGATAAGACAATTTATTTTTAGAACTTTTGTGTCTGTATGTCTGTTTTTTTCTTATTTTCCATGGAACAGGGTAAGTTATATACCATCACACTATCTCATCAGCAAGTGAAGTAGTGTCAAAAAACCCAGGCGAAAGCAATAAACATTCTTCTCAGCTGCTTGGTGTGGGTACAAAACATGGCACTTGATTCAACCAATGGAATGGAGAGGGTGTGGGGTCAGAAGGGGTAATGCAACTTTGTGTTCCTTCGGGAATCTTCAGATGTGCATAAAGCACTAGTCTCAAGTAGGTCTTATTCTTTTCTAGCATTTAAAGTTGTCAGTTATATTGAAAGCGTTAGCACTGTGAATAATATTTTTGCTTACTGTTTAGCACTAAGCCAACAGCACAATTTAGTTTGGTGGGTTAGAACGCTCACTGTGAAGTGCTTATTTCAATTTACTTTATATATACCGGTGATCTGGTGGTCTAGGGGTAAGGTGTCAGACTTCTTTGTTAGGGTCCGGGGTTCAATCCTCAGTCCCGGCACAGATGTATCTGACTACCAAACCCTTCCTTCACCTCTGATAAGACATGTATTAATCACAACTTGTGAATGTGAGGAATGCCAGGCCTCCACCGTGGTTCGGACTCCACGTTAAACTGTAGGTCCTCCATTTCATCTCACAATCACCCTACCATTACACATTAGCATAAGTGCGTATAACCCGAACAGGTAGTAAGACACAGTGCTAATAATAATAATAGTATTAATAATTTACTTTATTTTTGTTTCTTAGATAAAAGTGTATTCTTAGATAAGAAATTTAAACTATTTATTTTGGCGTTTATTGCAGCAATTCCTCTGCTTAAGTGAGAAAATCTTGTTTCAAAGACTGCAAAAATGTAAATAATTTTTCTTTTTTAGTTTACGTGTGAGGTCGTCAACATATAAAACATTTCCCTCGCCTCATTTATGTCTGAAATGGTGATTTTGGTAGTTAATGATTCACTAGTAAAAAAGTAAATTTACCAGACTTAAATACAAGTGAATCCATGTGCTAGCTCTAGATTATAGTAAAAACCTTGATAAACATAGAAAACAGTCAAAATAAAAGACTGGAATATTCTGTGGGAGCAATATAAAAAAGGAGAGAGAGAAGCACAAGGTTGTTGAGTGTTTTAAACCACTTGATAGAATTCCAAAATGCTAAACCACAGAGTATATGACAGTAGCGTGTTAGACCATTCAGCCATCAAAGCGGGTAAGAATTTAATTTTTTTTAATCTTAATATAGTGGGATGTTTTGTCCACAGCCTTACATATAAAACACTGGGGAAATGCATATTTTTTCACTCTGGAAAGTTAGGGGAATTTCAAAACTTAACAGAATAACCTTAATTAGGGAGAGGGGAAATAACTCTAATTACAAATTTTTCCAGTGTATTCCAATGGCAGGGCCCCTCAAAGAATTCAGGAGCCTGCTTTCATACAAAAAAAATTAAACAAAGTATGTGATTTTATATGTTTATTGAGTTTATCTTTAAACGATGCTCATGAAAAACTCACGAAGAAAGTTATTTTCTATTATTATGCTACAGCATTACTATCTTTTCAATGGTGATGCTTTTAAAATCCAAAAAACAATTTAAAATTACTCATTGACTATAATCCACATGTTTTGTGATTGTGGCAAGATATGCTGTGGTAAACAGTAGATGTTTGGTAATCAAGGGCCTCTACAAATAGGTGGCTGTCTCTATTTCTCTTTCTTTTGTTCATTTCAATGAGTATATTTGTCCTTGTCAAAGGGTAGTAGTGTTAAGTGTAAACTGTGTTCCTTTTTACATTGCAAAATCCATGCTTTATTTGTTTCTATCATTCCTTTTTTATCTATAATACTTAGGTCTATTGCAATTAAACCAAACATTATTTTGTGGGAGTATTTAGTTTATACATCTAAGTATGTTATTGACTTATACTATCTCTTATTAAACTGCTTATTATGATAAGATACAAGTTTAACTTTTCTATTGTAAATAACCTAGTTCTTATGTAATTATTTATCTTTTTTGACAGCTTATCTGAGTTAAACAATTTAATGAAACTCAATCTCTCAATCTTGTGATTTTTAAAGGTGATGGATGAAATATAGAATACTTCCACATTACCGATACTAGTTTATGATAATGTTATTAAATTTTAACTGAATCTGTTTCATAAGAAACCTAACTTTTAAAAAAAATATATGTGCACTCTAAACTCTAACCTAAGTCTAGGTGTCCTTAGTCATGATTTAAAGTCACCACCTAATCAAACAAGGCAAAGGCTATTTATTGAATGAAGAAAATGAATTTAAATGGCTCTTTCCTAAATAAATTGAAATGTGTATTTTTAATAATGTGTTAATTTTGTTTATCTTTGCATTTCTTATTAGAATAGAACGTTAATAAAACCACAATCACTGCATTTAACCATGTATTGCAAAGGCTTATTATAAAATTATTAGAAAGGTCCAATAATACTCTTATATTAGTAAATTTTAACACAATGATTATTAAAAACTTAAACTAAGGGTTAGGATGGAATACACAAACATTAGTGTAAAGAGAAAAGTCATATGTAATAAACTACACCCTATTGTACATGGTATGAATACGAACCACGACCTCTCTGTAAATGGGTTTAAAAAAATGCAATACAATTCAAAGGCCTTAGTGTGGGTTATATAACAATTATCCAAGCATTGCACTACGTTTTAAACGGGTTTAATCTGAAATTTGGACCCAACTTAAAAAAAATGTATTAGGAATTCTATAAATTTAAACAGCAAGAAAATAGAACCTTCTAGTTATAGTGAAGTGTGAACTAGTTATAATTTTTGATATAGTTTCACTTGAGGGCTTCATACAATAATATATTAATCATCTTATGAAATACAAATCATATCCTAAAATATTTTAAAATATAAACACTTCCAGCCATTTCAACTATGGTTTTAATCTAATGAATAAATCAGAATATGTCACTTTATGCAATGTTTGATTGGGAATTAATCATGTATGGGGTATCTAAGGTAGGAGAGGTGATTAGTGACAATTAGAAAAAATACCTTATCTCCATTCACCAAACCATATTATCTGCAAGATCATATGTTGAGTTTTCTGTATATATCTGAGTATTCAAAACTTTCACAACAAATATGTAAGGGTAAGATGGGATGAATCAGTGGACAATTTAGTTTTGTTTTTTTAATTATGCTCATATTGTTCAAATTTTTCCTATTATAAAATGTTTTATAATAGGAGAGTCCACTAATGTATCAAACTAACATAGTTTTGAAATTTAAAAAAAAGTTTTAACCACAAAAATAATAACATAAAAATTACCTCCACTTCACCCAAATTTGGAATATTTGAAGGTATGGCCCCAAACCCCTTTTCTGATTCATGTTAAAAAGCTGGGGTAGATTGGTGCTCAAACAACAACAAAAACTTGATATAAAACACACTTTCACTGAAAAATATATATTTTTTTAACTTTTATCAAATATTTATTAAGATGTTATAAAATTTTACAAAAATTGGAAAGATCCATTAAAGTTGGGACTTATTTACACGTTAGAGCTTTAAGGTTAATTGAAGTAAGGACCAAAATCATGTTTTTATTAGTACCTTCGATTTCCCCACAGTGGGGTAATTTGGAAGTAAAATTCCCCCCCCCATACCACTCACATTAAATGTAACTTAAAACATTCTTTTTCAAGTCAACAGTTTTGGTCAATTTTTTACAAAGCTGTGTGGTCCACAAAATGTTTTATAGTAGAAAAACGAATTGAAATTTAGATTCGGAATCATAAAAAATCGGATACAAACTATTTTTTGTTTTGTTAATTTTATAGTAAGATATTTTAACAAACTTTTTTTATTGTTGCCAAATGTATAAGCAACATTTTGGCATATTTTAAATTAATCTAAGTAATATAAAATTGTGATTTTTTTTAACTTTACCTCTGATCCACCCCATCTTATCATATTTTATTCTTTTTGCCGTTTCTACATTATTTAAACACAAACTTATGAAAATAACCATATGGATGTTTTTTTTTTGTGTGGAAGCAGCATTTTTGGTTCACTTAAAAATACTTTTCAAACAAGAATTTCTAAAATGCTGCATTCTCTTCAAAAATTAAAATGGCGAACCATTGTAATACAAACCATTGTTGGTTGTGTTCATGCAATGTTTCCAAAAAAGAAATGTTTTATTTTGGAACTAACATTTTGTATGGCTCTTGCTATAAGCTATAAAAAACACTTATTTATTTTGGCGGCCAGGTATAACAAGATAAAAGTGTGAATATAATAATTTTTAATTTATTATTTTATCTACCTATAATATCTCCTATTGCTACAACCATGAAATGAAATATGTCATTGTTTTATTAATATTGTTTGTTCTTTCACTAAGTTATGAAAAAAGTCAACCATATAGTAATCCTTAAGTATTATTGGAAGTGTTTGATGTCACTAACTATTGACAATATAGTAAAACCAAGCAAATAATAATAATTTCCGAGTAGGTTGACATTAAACCAACACCTTAGCTAAATTGGTAGCGTGTCTCTACTGAGATGAGGGTCCCGAGTTCAGTTCCTGTCATGGCTGAAAAATTTATCATTGGTGAAATGTGGGTTTACCCTTTCACATTGATGAATTAATGGCCAGGGACTGGATGTTGTGCCTGTCCTAGTCTCAAGTTAAATTATAAGGCATATGAAGCTACGACAGGCCTAGCAAGCGGGTAGCGGAAAATATATTGTTTGAATAAAAACTGACCCAGGTCACAGGCGGGAAATAAGAATGGATGTAAAGTAAAGATTGACATTAGTGATTTTCAGCAAATATTTGCAATAAAGAAACTTCTGCTAGCAATCATTTACCATTTCTCCTACTGTGTATGCCCAATAGATAAGTTTTCTGACTACTGGTTGCGACATAGGGTAGGATGCTAGTGTGAGCCTGGCTGTAAAGTCACCCACAATGGTGAGCACAAAGAAAAAAGCATCAGTCTCATCTAGTTTGGCTTGATGACAAGGAATTCAGGATTAAAATCATGGCCCAATATGCTATGGTGATTTTTTTCTAATTGGTTTCCTACTCCCCATCACAGAAAATGTGGGTGCATTTCATATCAATTCTACCTCCCTCATCCCTATTTAATTAGTGTAAATATGCAGAGAGCCCTTATGTGTACTAAGATGCAATATAAAGTCCCCTTTAACACTTAATCAGGAAATATTAGTTATGCATCAAATATGTGGAAAAACAAGAAGGCTTCCTTGTAAATGGGAATCCAAATTTTGTATTTCACTGTGATGTTGGCTCACCTGTAAGATAGATACAGTGTCCATGGGACATAGCACGATTGAAGTTGAGGAATTTTTTTGGTGTAGCAATATTGGACGTATTCCAAGAGTCTTGATCAGGTTGGTACCAGTGCACCTGCTGGCCAAACACGAAGAGATACTCCTTATGTGCGATGCAAGCTACGTCATACAGGGGTGAGGGGAGAGAGGAACAACTGCTCCAGATCTCTACAAGGCAGAACAACAGTTTAAAAACTCTGAAGGGCTTGGGACCAAACACATGTGGCATAGTTGAATATTTAAAAAAAACTTTACCAAAATCTTATATTTGTAAAAAAAAGTTTGATTAAAGAATCTAAATTTCTTTAGGCTGTGGCTATTTTCACCATGTAATAAATATCTTAAAAAAGGGTTTCAATAAATCCTATCCAGACATATATCAACAGCTTATGCAATCAGTAGATGAATTAAAATATATATTGGTCTCTCCTACTTGAGATAACAATCAATAAATCAGATTATAAAAAGAAAGATAACCCAATATTTAGTAGAAAATTACCAAAATAGTATCTAAGAATGATGGTAATCTATGCTACATGCAACATAATATCTTGTCTTAACCCATAGAGTTGTCCAAGGTATTGTGTGTCAGCTGCAGATGTCTAACATTGTGGCATGTGACATCACTAATTATACAACACCAACATTTTTATTTTAAAACTACCAATGTTATTTATATGGCATTGTTAAAGATGAGAAAATGATATGGTTTCTTCTACCCTCATAGATATATGCCCGGGTTAAGCGAAATATTTTTTTTCACACAATTAGAATTGTAAAAGGGATGTCTAGATATATACAGTAGTCCCATGGCTTCTTTGGTGCTGAGTAACAGCTCACAGCCGACAGCTGATGGCTTTGAAAAGTTACCAGATCAAATTATGTATCCCTACGCCGAACCATATTATCTGCAAAAACATGTGTTTAGCAGCTGTCACTTCTGACAGTCAATATTTTGGTATGTTCCTAAATGTTGACTGTCTGAAGTCACCTGTGAACTGTCAGTCAGCACCGAAGAAGCCACAGAGAAGGGGCATCATTCTAATGGTGGGCCAGATAAATAAATCTGAAACAAAATGCAATTTTAATCTCAACTAACTTGTGACTGTGTTGTATTTCTCGACAGTGTCCATGATGATCCGATGTCTTCCGAACCCTCCAATCAAATACATATCATCCCCCATTACACAGACAGAGTGATGTCTTCTATGGAACGGCAAGCTGTAGCACACATTTTACTTCATCATTACCGGCAAGGTTGGCTGCACAGGCAGTGTGATGGATTCCAAACAAGGAGGGCATGGTTTGATTCTTGACTGGATGAATTTGGATAAAGTCTCTCCTTTGCTGTAGGATGCCCACTCTATTGCTAGGTGGTTGCTAGTGATTTACTTAAAATTCACTCTGCTCATTCATGTTACTGTATTTGAAGTAAGTTAAGTATTTGAATTTATTGGCTATCAGCGACAAATGCTCTTTAACATGACAGTAACATGAATGAGCAGAGTGAATTTTAAGTTAAAAAAAAAATATATATATATATGGGTTAAGTTATTTGAAAATTTTATCAGGAGCCTTCAAACTTGGAAGAGTATTTGAGAATCAAGGATTCAGCAAAATTTCTGATTTCAGATTTGAAATAAAGACATAGTTATTATGATGCTTTATTTTGCACTGTCTTACTACCTGTCTCGATTGTAGCTTACACATATGTACTAATTATAACAATGTGTTGGGGATAAGGGAGGTTTAATTTAGAGGAAGTGTACCCACATTTGCATGAAGAGAAAATTAAAAACCATCATCAAAACACCCAATGGTTATTCAAACGCCAATAATTTATTTTCATTTATTTGAGGTATTTAACGTGCACTCTCTGAACAGGCTGATTATATAAGCACACGACTTAGAAACTAATTTAAAACTAGACCAAATACAACATCCTGCTCCCAATCGTTAATTCATCACTTTAACCCGCCTCAGTAACCACATGGTCTAAGGTGCTAATCTTGCAGTAGACTAGACTGCGGATGCAAAGGTTATTTAGATTTGTATCTCGGTCGGGTGTACTGAGAATGGTGTTTCCCAAATGGTTTTCCACACAAATGTGCGTACACTTCCTATAAATATAACCATTAGTGTAATTAGTAAATAAAAGTATAACCCAAGTGGGTAGTAGGACGCGGCGTTAAAAAAATCATCAATTTCACCAATGATACATTTTTCTAATTAAACCCATTACCCTTAACTCAGTAGATGGACACACTAACGTATTGAATGAGCTGAGGTGGTGGACAAAACACTGATTTTTCTGTCATTAAGAGACCATTCTATTGCAAGAAGGATGCATTAGAGTTTATACCAATCAGCCAGCATAGCAGTTAGTACTTATTAGTAGTTTAATAGATTAAAAAAGGAACAACCAGACTCTAGACCAAAAATTTACCACTTAACAAAATGTGTATTCATATTATAACAAAGTAATATTAAGTTTAGTTAACATTTCTATTATCCATAGAAACTTAGGAATGAATGTTGTGTGGTTAACTAATTATTTTTATCAAGTTTTAAAAGACTTTTCATGAGAAACCATATATTTGACCCATCTCTATTTTAAAACCCACCCTCTTCATAATGTCCCATAAGGTTGGATAGTTCTAGTAGCAAATATAAATTACTGTCACTAACTAATACAATTAAGAAATTAGAACTATACCTTGTCTCGAAGCCCCATTCTTCTCTTAGCACGTTGTACCTCCACACAGACCTGTTCCAATTGCTGTGCCCAAGTAGATACTCCCCTCCCGTCACAAACAGTTCCTGGCCTGTTCAACACAACAAGAGTAAATCTTTGCAGCCAATGGTGATGCAAAAATCTCCAAATCATAATTGTGGAGTAGTTATAACTTAGATCAGTGGTCCAACTTTTCATGACTCAAGGGCCAAGGGTAGGAAGGAAGTGTTAAGAGCTTAACTACGGCATAAATATGATGTCTTTGCAGTGAGCAGATAATTTGCCAGTGATTTTTTTTTCTTCTTACCTAGATAATTTTTTCTTTTAAATATCAATACAAAGTGGAGAGAAAGAGGAAAGGGGAGAATATTCAGTATGTAAAATATTTATTGTTCATTTATTAATGCACTTGACACACCTGAGACCAAGTGACCATTGAGGGTTCTGGACTAGGCTTATTGTATTGACAAACTTGAGAAACTTACGATTTACATTCTTGCCTTGGAGAGGAAAATCAAATCAATAAGCATGCTATTTATCAAGCTAATTTATTCTGGTTTGCTGGTGATGGAAAAGTCAGGGTTTGAATGCTGGCCTGGAGTAATAGAGGCATTTTTTTCTAAGTGGTTTCCCCTCTCTCCTTTCATGCAAATGTGGATATGTTTCCTTTAAACTCTATCGTTCTCATTCCTACTTCATTAGCATTTATTAATATGAAATATTTGTATAGCCTGGACAGATACTAGTACTCCAGAGAAAAATAAATAAGTAGCAGTATGTTATTTGTACATACCTTTACTAGTGACCTTATACCCCGTTGGCTCAAGTGGACCTTGGGTGACTTTAGACAAAATGAGTAGAGGCACAATCTCTTGTTTCTTCTCATCAAAAGTGAACACACAGGGTTGACCTGATTTAATGGAAACTTTGGAGCCAGACTCATTCTGTCTAGTCTCCTCCAGCATGTGTCCCACCACACAGGGTAACAGTGGAACATTCCGGCAGGGTAGTTGAAGCAAATGGTTAGCAGCCTCTACAGTATTCGCTGGGAACACTTGAACAGGCAAAAGAGTTGAAGTAAAGTCCTTAGCGACAGAGTTAGTTGAGCCGGGACTTACAGTGACTGGGACATTCAATTCTTCTAAGCTGATGGCTGGAGAGTTATTCATCGAATGCTCTCTGCAAGGGGAGCTGACACAATAAACACAACCTTGAGAGGACTTATCTGAGATAGACTCTTTGTTCTGACTCATTGTAAAATAAGGAAACCTTTTGACTCCTCCCAAACAGCCTGAATAGCTATTTAATGATAGTTTGTCTTTGTTGTCGAGTAGTGATTCACTGCCCGATTGTGTATCTGAATCATCATCTTGAGTTGCGAAAGTATTACTGTTGGCTATTGGTATGCCCCCTTTCATCATCAAGATACACTGAAGAAGCTGTTGTATCTCCATACTATCCCTGACCAAAGGGTACAGAAGCATCGTGCGGAGGTCAAAAGTTGTGATGTCCACAAACCTTACACACTGTAGGATCCTCATTGTGTGCTCAGCTCGACTTTCCATCTCATCTTCTAACCAGTTCAAACCCGCTTCAAAAACTTCAAATTCCCCTTGACTTGTATTTAATCCATCATTTTGCAGGTAAACATCAACAGCATCAATGGTTAGAGCAAAAAACGCGTCTGTATTCCTGACTCGGGGAAACTCCCATAGAGCGAGTGCCATCGCTTTACTGTACAAAATATGTAGGTCAAGTTCCATGGCTGTTGCAGCTGTTTGTAGACAAGTGTCAACAGTCAGCCACTTGCTAATGATCAAGTGGAGACAAGTTTTCTTCACAGAATCAAAGTGGAACATACAAGCAGCTTGTAGTAATGACAACACATTCTGTGATTTTAATATATCTGTTTCAGTGGTTAGTGTGGACTGTAATAAGGTTTTCATTGCGTGTTTATCAACACCCTGAAACATAATATAAAATAACTATACAAATGCTTACACATATTTATTAAATTCTATGTTGAGTGCTAATGATAGTTGGGACCAAAAACTAGGCTAGATTATCGTAGACTAAATCTTAATTAGTTTGTGGGCAAACAGATAAAAGCATAATTTTCGTTTTGTCTCATTTTTTGATGAAAATGGGGTTGAGGTTGACCAGGTGTATTAAGGTTCTTTTTACTAAATGTTTTTACACTATTTAAATTTAAATGTTGTTACATTTTTCTAATTTTACTTTCTTCAACTTATGTGATTAGTGTATACATGCAGATAACTTGAATGTGACACAAAAATAAAACAGCTTTACAGTCTATGTAGATTTTAAAAATATATTGTCAAGGTTAGAAATTAATTTTACAATGTTTCATCCTTCCTTCACCTCTGACAAGATGTGTATTAATCACAACTTGTGAGTGTGGGGAATGCCAGGCCTCCACCGTGGTTCGGATCCCACGTTAAACTGTAGGTCCTCCATTTTATCTCACCATCACCCTACCATTACACATTAGCGTAAGTGTGTACAACCCAAACAGGTATTAAGATGCGGTGCTAATAATAATAATAATAATAATAATAATAATAATAATAATAATTTGACAATGTTTCATATGATTGCTATTTTTATTTTTAAAAAATAACTAAAGTTGTTCCCAGTGCATAGGCTTGGGCATGGGATATCAATAATATATACACACATAAAAGACAAGAATAAATAATTTTTATTTAAATGAAATTTGAAATGTTGACTCAGCTAATCAAGAGGATACTTCTTATCCTTGTTCATCAGCGAAGCTAGAAATGTTTTGACGTTTGTAAGCCTACTCAAGTTGGTTTTAACACATATAAAACAGTAAACTTTGTTATTTATTATTTTATAAATTTATTTGAGGTATTAAATGTTCACTTTCTGGACTGAGCGATTATATCAGAACACAAGAATTTGTATGAGTAAGAGTGAAAGGATCTTCCAATTTTGCCAGGAAAGGTATTTTCACATACCTTCCAGGGTTCTTTTACATGCCACAATCAACATGGAACCAGCGGCCTGGTTTTGTTTTACTTTAATTATGTTAAATATGTCAACCCCAGCTAGATTTAAACTCACTAACATGTAAATTTGGTTAATTTTTCTAATTGGGTAGCCAAATAGAAATTACCTTGCAAAAACCCTTTCACTGATCGATTAAAAATTCAAACATTATTTGCCTGAAGAAAATGAAATTATAAAATACGTATAAACTAACCTATAAACCTATTATTTAAAAATTATTTCCTCAACAGTAAAAAGACAGGTAAAGCACTAGACATGTCAATATAATAATAGAGTTATGAATTTAAAGATATTAAAATACAGTTTTGTGTTTTATTTATATTAGTTTGTCAACATAACAGAATTTAAGAAAGCATTTTTTTATAAAAACAAATTTACTTGTTTTGTACATACCTGTCAGTGCTATCCATATATTTACACTAGTTAGGTAGGAATAAGGAAGGTAAAATTTATAAGAAATGTAGGCCTAATCTCATTTATAAAGAAAACGATTTGAGAAAACCACTCAAGTAGGTATGACTGACCAGGATTCAAACACCAGTGTCTCCATCTATAAGGAAGTGTGTGTATGTTAGACCAGATGAATATTGATATAGGGGAAGGTACCGGCATTAATATTGTGCAGCATATCTAAATATTATTTACAGAGAAAAATATTATTTTCGAAGGATTGTGATTAGAAAAAATTCTTAGTTATAAAGTGTCAGTTTTGGTAGTGAAAAACTTTTGTTTTATGAGTCAATTATGATAACATTTTACTTTAATTTTATGTGCTGAAAATATTTATCAAAAGTAGGATTCCACAGATTTTTTAGCACTGCATCATACTACTCATTTGGTTTGTAACTTTTCCTGCAGATCACATTACTTGAGGTACCTATGAATAAGGTAACAGTAAATCTAGTAATTTATCTAATTGTCAAAAAATGTTCGTTCAATAAAAATTGGATTGTAAATATGTCTGTCCATGTCTGTTAACATTATTTAAGTGACAAAGAGATGAATAAGGTTGAATAAGTAAACCCAAATTAGAAGCGAGAGAGAATGGTAAATTCAGTGGTACCATAAATCCCATATGAGAAACCACCCCCAGTGCACTTGGCCTAAATTCTATTTTATTCAAATCACAAAAAATTTACTTTGTGGGGATGAAATCTAGTAACCAAACATTTATGGCTTTTTTTCCCACTAAATAGGCTTAACTTGAAAATCACAAAATCACTCTCATAAAAATGCTGGGAACCCAATGATACTAAATTCAATAATTTTTTTTAAGCTTTGTTGTAATGAAAAATTAAAAACCAATATCGCCTAAGTGACGCAGTAGCAACTATCATTTAAAAATCTATAACATAAATAACATTGCACAACTGAAGATTTATGTAGAACTGATTAATAAGCAATAATCTTCTACAGCAACCACACTTATTTTTATTTTTTTAGCTCAGAAAAAATTTCTTGTAAATGGTTAACTGATCTTTTCTTATTCAAACAAAAACACTCTTGCAAATCCACTAACAATTTTACATCTATCAAATTCATACAAGGCTACATTAGAACTTAACTGAACTAAAATGCAGTAGTGGAAACACCCACCTGAATTAAAATATTAAAATAAAGTTATAACATATGCTTTAAGGCTAAATAAATTATATTAATAAGATTCCTTTCCAACCTAGTTTTTTTAGCTACGTGTCTTACTACCCATTTGGGTTGTATACGTCTATATAGCCTACTAATTACTTTAATTTTATAGGGATGAGGAAGTTTGGATTCAAAGGAAGTGTCCCTGCTTTTGCGTGGAGGGAAAGTGGAAAACCCTTTAGGGGAAAACCACCTTCAGTAAACTCGACCAGGTTAAAACACCAATCTACCCATCATCAGCAGTCCAGTCTTCTATGAGAGTGTTGCTTTAGACCATGTGGACACCAAAGCGGGTAGAAGATCTAATGGAAGCCGAGTCACTAAATGAAGTTATCTATTGTAATAATTCCCTATTCACATGGAAACATAAGTTGAAAAGTGTCAAAATAGCACGTTGAGTTGATTTGACAACAATGGAAACTGGTATTTAATACAAATAAAATCATAACTACCATTTTAAATAATTCAACACACATACCTTGATTTCGATTACATTTTTATCTCTTTCAGAAAAATTCGAGCTAAACATTGCCTCAAAGTAAGGACTTCTTGCTGCCAAAACATTTCGATGAGAAGGAAATTCAGTTTCTCCTACTTTTAAAATAACATCAGGGTCACCAAGAGAAGTTTTACTATCCATTTCGTTTCTTCGCCTTCAAAAATATGTATCTTAAGGCTTCATTTAACGCAATATCTTAGTTTATTGACCTTCTCATTCCTAATTATGCTTGTTACTAGTGTGTCGCAATAAGATTTCTTGTTTACTATTTCATTTGACACTTAAATGGAAACAGGTAGTTTTAAACAAGCCACCAAAATACGAACATGAAATGTCTTCATTATCAAACATCTTAGATAAAATAAAAATGTGGAGTCAGCGTGTTGCTATCAAACCTAAGGGACAGGTTTCAGCCAATATTTCCACAGTAGCTAATGCCAGAGATAATCAAATTGGAATAATTGTTTCAGTCAAAATTGAGGATGTGTTTATTTCTTCGAGTTTTGGGCCGTATATAATAACATTGTCTAATTTATAGGAATTAAATATTCAAAAAATTCATCCAATGAAAATAGGAAGGGGCTTATTTGACAAGTGTAGCGAGTTTTTTTCCGGAAGGGAAATTGCAAATTGTAGTGGAAATATTGTGTGTGAAGGAGCTAATACTCTTGTGGCAGATAGAGAGCTTCACAATCTTTTGAAGGCTTTGTCAGAGTCCACAAGTTTATAAAAATAATTAACAGGTTTTAGACTTGAAAATACACGTTGAGAGACAAGTACAGGCTTTAATTAGGCATAGGTTGTGAAATCACAACCTGCTCCTTTGTCACTGCTCCTCTGACGTCACATTTACAACTTGTTCATGAAAGATGAAAGGAGCTGTTCCTTTTTGTCACTGGTCCATGGTTCAAATACACGCTGAAACAGGTTCGAAGGAAACTTGTTCCTCATCTCTCTGTTATAGGTTAGTTACTCTGTTGGAACCGGTACAAAGTAAACTTGCTCCTCGTCTCTTAATACAGACAACACTGTAACATAGTGATGGGTCGAACCAGCTCATTGACGTGAGCTAGCTCACATAAGCTCGCTCACTCAAAAGAGTCGTTCATAAGAGTCATATCGTTCACCGCATGGCTGGCTCGCTCCCAATCCCTTCACCCCTTCCCGAACCATAACTTGATGAGCGAACGCTAACTAGTTCTCACAACTCCCGTTCGGAGCATGCAAATCTGTCCCTTTCCTTTCAACTTATGAACGAATTAAGTTTTATGTGTAATTTATCCCAATCTTATTGTGTTTGATTCTTTAATTTTATTACTTACTCATATTACTTATAATAATTAACCTTAGCATATAACATTTAGTGTCTAGTTCACAGAATTATGTCTAAGTGATGTTAAGAAAAATAGTTAGTTTAATATTGTAGTTGGTACTGCTATCTAGTAACGATAGTAAGCATTTATAGTTGAGTTTTTCTTAGTAGCGAACGAAGAACGTCAGAAGAGTCGTGAATGACAAACACTCCTGACTCTTTCCAGAGTGGATGAACGAGAGCGAAAAAGTCGTGAGTAATGGTGGCGTAAATGACTCGCTCGCGAAGTGAGAGTCGTTCGTTCACAGCTCTCGTTCAAGAGTCGTTCAATTTGAATGACTCGCTCACGAGCGACCCATCACTACTGTAAACAGGTCCGGTGCAACCTTGTTCCTTTATGGTCCGGAGATTTTTGGAGCAATCTACAGTAGAAAGGAAGTGGATTCTTTGTGCTCTTGTCAGAGCGCTGAAATCAGGTCCGGCGCAACCTTACTTATCTATTATATAGGCCTAGCTTAGAGTTGGTTTGAGGAGTCACAAATGAGCTTTGAAGGGGAAAGCTTTCGTAGTACAAAACCTTATTTCCACAATACAAGCACAGTATGTAATATATTCTCACATTAAATTGTTACGTTGATGAGTGACACTAAAAGGACCCACATGGTGATCAAATAATTTTGGCAAGGGTCAGCAATCTACTGACTGACTGATTTTATCTAGCCCACAAAATATTTAGCAAACAAACATTTTGTTCAAAAAATGGACATAGTAGCTAATTACTAATTGGGAAATGTAAAATTGAACTTTTTTTGCTTTACTTTTTTCAAATTAGCCAAACAATTTTTTAAAACCATAAAGCCCACAGTATCATAAAGGTTGCTAGCCTCTGGTCTCTGGCTTCACTCTCGCACTAGAATGGACTGCCGATGACAGTGAGATTTAGGTTCTATTCCGGTCGGGTTCACTGAGGGTGATTTTTCCTAAAGGTTTTCAACTCTCATTCAAAATAAATGTGGGTAAACTTCCTCTAGAATCAACCATCTTCATTTCTAACACATTGTCGTGATTGGCATTAATGCGTAAAACGGGGCAGTAGACGCGGTGCTAAAAAAAAACTAGGCTGGGAGTAGGTACGAATACTGTCACTGTGACAAAAAGGATCAGGTAAAAGGAACAAGTCCAATGGTGGAGCAGTAACAGATTGCTTCTGCTCCACTCAAGTAGCAGTTTTTCCCATCCCTAGTTAAAATAACTAAGAAGTAAGAACATGACTCAACTATTACAAGTTCATAGGCATAAACACAGATAAGCTAAAATATAAAATATTTAACAGTGGTACCAACCTAAACTAGAATATCTCGTAGAGAATAGCCTATTTCAACACTCCTATATTCTACTACAACTATAAAAGTAGAAAAAATGTCTTACATGGTCCCTCAAATACATACAAATAAACTCTAGTGAATCACCATTTTATTAAACCAATATAATTACAAACGTACTCCAATTTGTTTCCAACCAAACTCTTTGTCAGAATGTCAGCACATTGTTCATTTTTCTCTAAATAAATCACATCAACAACACCATTTAGATACAAATCACGAACAAAGTTGTATTTGACATCAATATGATATAGTCTTCGATGTTTACATTTATCCAAACATATTATGCAGGACTGGTTTGTAGCGTGTCAATCATGTAAAGTTGACACCTACACAATTAGGCTACGTAAAAAATATGAAATTATAATAATTGTATTGGCAAAATCCAAATTAAGAGAATTAGATTTGAGATATTTAATAATAATATCCTTCAAAACCTACTCTTAGCGACTGGATGGACTCAGATACGATCAACGTGCTTCCAATATAAAATACTACAAATAATTTTAATAATACAAATCTGCATAAAAATACTAAACTTATAATAGTGGGATCCAAAGAAGATAATTAAAGCTGATACATTCAGGAATAATATGCTTCAAGACTTACTCACCGTGACTGGATGGGATCGAATAGAGCAATATTCAATAAGTATTGCGACAGGGTATTTCCAAACACATCTGCTCGCTACATCACCTGACATGAAACATAACTCAACTAAGTTAGGCTCACTCCCTCGAGTATCATTGTTGTGGCGGCGTGTCTTCGAACCTCCCCTTTACCTCAACCCCGCAAGTTCCAGTCTCTCCTATCACCACCTGTGTTTTTACGCTTTTTCTATTTCTTTTTTTTTTTGTTCCGTTCTAGTCAGAGAAAGGGTATAAAATAAGTGACCCTCGGATTCACGTCATGGCATTTTATCACATCGAATCGTCGAAGAAGGAACCTCTGCTACCTTACTCTATGAAGGAACCGGTGGACATGGATTATTGGGCGTTGTTTTCACCGCCGAGGAAAATCCTCTCCGATTTCATAAGTATAGAGGCGACGTTGATAAGTCCATTTGACTTATGGGTCTAGTTTAAAGACTAGAAAATGTTTGTTACGTCCTTCTGACTTTTTGTTTATCAGAATGGTGTCCTTCAGACTTAGTACAGTCGAGGCGACTATTATGTTTATTTAAATTTCTTGTTTCAGTCAAAGTGACTATATTTTGGTTTTGTGTTCTTCCGACTCGGTTGGTGTAGTCACAGTAACTCTTATGTTGCTTAAGTCCTTTAGACTTGTTATATTGGCCCAAGAGAATATATGTTTTTCCTATATCCACATCATATAGCTTCGATATAGGAGCCTTGATCTCTAGATGTAATAAGGACTTAGTCCAAATGGTTTTTATTTTCCACGAGCACTATATTTCACTTTTGAGTCCCTAAGACTACACTCTTGTTTATATGGCTACAACCAGGTTGTATATCCTTTATCTAGGACCTAGTTGGGCTAATGTGTTCAATGGGTTGAATCATTCTTGTTGCCACGCTTCGCATGTGGTATTAGCTTGGGTGGGTAAAGCACGGAACCCCGCTTGTTTCCATATGTGGTCCGCGCAATAATACCTCTTTTCGCTTTGCCCGTTTTTGGCACCTATTGACTGAATATTAGTATTGTATGAATTACATTAGTGTTGTACCCCAGGGAGTGGGTCACTAAATACATCTACTATTGAATGCTCTGGCAGTACCAATAGGGAAAGGACCGGCCATAGTACTATTTTGTGTTGACGCCTGTATGTTAGCCATCTACCAATGTAATCAACAAACCTTTCTATTGGTATTCATTATACAATGTCTCTTAAGGTGCGGCTGAAGGGAGCGCGAGTATTTTTACAGTTTTTATAGAACTACACTTTTTTGTCCAAAATAAATCAAATATTTCTTCAGTAGCAACGTAGATTTTAGTTTTCTGCACATGCTAATATCAACAGATCATGTATATCTGTTAAGAGTGACCTGGAATTTTGTCAAAACCTTCTTTCTTTATTTAAAAAGTTTTGACAAAATTTTAGGATATCCTTGACAGATATTCAACATCTGTTGATATCAGCATGTGCAGAAAATTAAACTCTACATTGCTACTGGAGAAATATTTGATTTATTTTGGCCAAAAAATGTTCAATACTATAAAAACTGTAAAATTACTCGTGCTCCCTTCTGCCGCACCTTAAGGATTTTTCTTAAGTCCCAACCAAGCAAGCTAGCTCAAATTATAACTGTGTTAATAATACTATATGTATATGATTTTCAGTTAACTTTTGTTTGTAATTACCTCACTGTTTTTCTTTTAGATTCACCTGACTGTAGCCTGGTGTCAGTCCAGCTGTTTTGTTATTGAACATTGCTCTTCAAGCCTACTGCATTTGATCTTCCCGCCTAGAACTATTGTTTGCCCCTTTCGCAACAAGACAGTATTATTTTGGAACTTCTAACTTATGTTCTTGTATATCTATTGTAATCAAACATATCTTTTATTTTTCTGTTATAGTAAATCTATTATTATTATTCTAATTATTTTATCTCTCTGGTTAAAATAATTCCCTTGTAGCCCCATTATAAATTCACCTTAATATGGTACCAAAAGATAAAATTGGTGCAGGTTGTCCTCGTTCACATTGGGGTGTCCTAGAATGATTCTCAAGTCCTGGATCAGTCTTCTTAGCCAAAGTAGGTCGGATGAGGCAGTTGACAGGAATACAAACTCTTACTCCGTTGAGCGCAGGGTAACTGTAGTTTGCTTACGTGTAGTCCAACCAACAGTGGCACCACAAACTTGGAATAAGTACCCAAATGTAGATTTGCGACCATCAATGTCATTGGGCTGGTCTGCATCAACGTAGGCCCGTAAGGCAACATCACAGTTCTTCGGAAAGAAGATACCAACTTCAAATGTTCCTTGAATGTATCGTAGTATTCGTTTTAGTCCATTCCAGTGTGCTTTTTTTGCGTTGCTCTGAAATTCAATGAGAAGCTCAGATCAGAGCGAGTGTAGAGCATCACATGCATCAGACCACCAACGAGCTCACGGTACGTTTTTTATTATTATGTACTCTGATGTTGTTATGTCAGGTGGTTTTACCTCTATCGGTGTCTTGACAAGTTTGCACTTTTCCATAACAAATTTCTTGAGAGATTTCTTCAAGTAGGCTTTTTGGCTAAGGAATATACCATCAGTTTTCTGATCAATTTTTACACCTATAAAGCTATACAAACCTCCTATATCCTTCATCTCGAATTCTGACCTAAGAGATGTTTTTATGTCATTCAACGTCTGCAGATTGTTCCCTCCCAAAATTTTGTCATCTACGTAAACCAAAAGGTAAGATTTGATTCTGTTACTGAAGTCAAAATACATATACATTTTTCCTTTTCAGACTGCTCAAATCCAAGAGAAATCACAAATTTGTCAAGTTTAGCATTCCACTCTCATGGTTCCTGCTTCGATCCATAGAGGGTCTTGTGTAACTAACAAACAAGGTTGCTATCAGTTACGAAGCCAGGTAGCTGCTTCATATACACCTCTTCAGAAAGGTCTCCATGTAAAAATCCATTTTTCAGGTCCAACAGGAAGGCAATTAAATCTTCTTTGTTTATGATGGCAAGCAGGATCCTGACAGTAGTTAAATGGGCTACGGGTGAGTATGTTTAATTGTAATTAAACCCTTTCTTCTGTGCACAGCCCTTCACCACCAACCTTGCCTTATACCTGTCAAGAGGTCCATTTTCATCCTGATTCATCTTGAAGATCCACTTGCAGTTGATAGCTCTTTAACCGGATGGCAGCTCAGTAAGGGCCCAGGTCTCATTTTTATTCAATGAGTAAATCTCTTCCTTAACTGCAGCCATCCATTGTTGATCATCATCTCTATTAGGAATGTCCTCAAAGGTTTCTGGCGAGTTGTCAATAAATGACTCCGTACCAAGAGCCAGTGCGACATATAGTCATTTAGGTACGCTGTGCAGTGCAACGTTTCATGCTCTTACGCAGAGGTTCAAATTTCTCGCCAGGTCCATGAGTCCCTTCTTCACCATAAATCATCACTGGTTCTCCTCCTGCAATTCCTCAGTAAAAACTTCATTTGGAGTCGAACCGATGACCTCAGTAGCTCGAGAGGGTGTTGAACAAATAACATCACTGACTATGAACGAATGTTCATTCAAAATTATATAATGTCCACGTATGATTTTTACACCACAGCCTGTACCCATTCGGGCAGTAACCAACAAAGAAGAACTTTATCAAGCGGCTGTTAAGCTTATTTTTAAAAAACTTTATTAGGTAATTGAAGGTGTGCTACACAGCCAAAAGCCTTCAGTTTGAACATATGAGGCTTTACACCTTACCACAGTTCTGCTGGAACTTTATTTTCAAGAGCTTTAGCGGGCAATCTGTTTATTAGGTAGACTGAAGTCATAACGGCCTCCATCCAGAGTGACTTATCAAGAGAAGAATGAAGGAGTTAACATCGTGTTTTCTTCATGATGCTACGTCCCATTATTTCTGTGGTGCCACTCTGCTGACTGGTATGCCTGATACTAAACTCTAACTGAATGCCCTTCTTTTTAAAATAATCAAGCATTTCCTGTGACACAAATTCACCCCAAGTATCTGACCTAAAGCGGATTATCTTTAGATTAAAGTGAGCCGTTGCCATAGCTTTAAATTGTTTAAAGTATAAAAATATTTCAGACTTTGCCTCTAGAATGTAATTGACTGTAAAGTGAGTAAAGTCATCAATCAGGGTAAGCAGATACCTCTTTTGATCATATGATACGGGCTTAATGTGCCCTACAAGATCACTGTATATGATCTCCAAAGTGTGCTTAGCTCTAATGCGTGGCTTTGTGTAAGGAAGGGGTGTTTGTTTAGTCTGTATGCAAGAGTAACATAAATCGGAGATTGATCTTAGATCAACCTTGATTCCATCTACAATCTTACTTAAGTGTACTAAACCAGTTTTGCCTATGTGACCAAGCCTCTTGTGCCATAAATCAGATGAAGCTACAATGGAACTAGCAACACCAGAACATGATTTTTCACAAGGCGAAAGATACATTGTATACACTCTACCAGATCGAGTGACAAAAGCCATAAAAGTATCACCTTTCAGAATGGTACCGTTCATCTTTTCAAACACAACTTTAAACTCATTAGCGTCCATTTTACTAACTGAGATCAAATTAAATTGTAATACAAGGACAATAAGTACGTAGGAATGTTTGATTAAGTTTTGATTACTTTTGTGAGTCACAGACGCGAGTATATCTCCGATTTCATCAGCACACAATATCGATCCTCATTTGGTAATTTTTATATTGATAGACTTTGATAGGCGTCTCTTATTTGAGACCAAACAAATATTTGTATCACTGATCATATGTTCAGTGGGACCAGAGTCAATCAACCACACAGATCCATCACAATAAGCCACTGACTTTGACACAGTCAAACTAAATCCATCATCACTAGCTTTAGCTGCGTTTGCTTTACGTATTGATTACTTCTTCTGCTTCTTGCCTTTCAATTTTGGACATTCCGAATGAAAATGACCAGCTTTCTGACAAAAAAAAACACTTATTACCAGTAACTTTCTTTGTAATGCTTTGTTTACAATTCGGATAACATTTCGGTGATGAAGATTTCTATTTTGTAGCCTTAAAATCACTGCAGGAGCGGCTCGTGTATAGGAACTGCGGGACTGCAGCCCCTCTATTTCCACTTGATATTAGCGATAACTTAATATAATAATCCTTTTTTCTTTAATTCTCTCTTTATTTTTGTAGTAGAATATATATTTCTTAAGCTTGATGTTAGCACTTCAGTAGCCATCCCCAGTTTATGTAAAATATACAATATACTTGGTGTTTGATTGTTGTGCGCATGCACACATAGGAGGAGGTAAGGAGGAAGGCGGGACTTCCAGGTAGAGAGAGCACTGTTGCTCTCACAGTGCCGGCTCTGGCGTGATAGTGGAAGGAAGTTTTTTTACTCAACGTGTGTTGTGCTTAAAAACCGTGTACCATATTCTCGAATGTGATAAAGTGTAGAAGAGTGTAGAATTAGATTATTATTCTGCTTCCAGCTATTCTATTTGATTCATTTTTTTTCGGTTCTTTTATTTAACAAAAAGATTAAATGCACTTGCAGTACTTTCAATAAAGAAAATTTTTCTCAATTGTCATCTAAAGATCAAGTAAAAAATTATTGAGCTTTTTGCGCAAATTAAAATAAGAATGGATTTAATTTTTAAATAAATAACTCAAGCTTGAACTGTAACAATTTAAGTTAAAGTAAGAAAAAAGTTTTTTTTGTTAAGATTTTATCAAGTTCCGGAATAAATTTTCTTTTTATACATGTTTTGTTCCTTTTACACAATTTTAAAACAAAGGCTAAGAATTTTCTGGAGCAGCACCCCCACTAATTTTATCTACAAGCCACCACTGCCAATCAGTAACGCTAGAGAATGATTGGCTGCATTCATAAATACCTTCTGCTTGTTTTTTACTCTGCTTATCACGTAGGCGCGATTTTATCTCCTCGCGATTTCAATTCCCGAATAGTACGATCAAACCTAATAAAATGCACTTCAAGGGTCTCTAGAGAGGGATAAAATTTCATCATCAACAAAGTTTCGCGAGCGTAAGCATTATGAAACATTTGCCATATATCATAAGCAGCGTGCTTATCTTTTATACAATCCAAGTGACTGTCCAAGATTTATTGTATAATCTCTGACTTACAATTGCGATCGGATTTCCGAAGCTTGTCCAGCTCCTTTTCTTTTTCCGCCTTTATTTCAGCATTATCACTAGACGTAATTTTTGCCAAGTCCCGATAGTCACCTGGATTAAAGGGCTACAAATCGATTTCACCTAAAAGAGTGACACGACCGCTATAGTCTCATCCAGAGACTGCCGTATCTTATACAAGGTAAATAGACAAGACAGGATATATTTTGCAAAAGCAAACAAATAACTTAAAAATAACAAATCAGTTTAATGGGAACAAAGCAAAGTATACACTTTCAATAGCTACAGATCACAGTCCATTATTCCATCACGCAGTCCACAAGTAGGACGGGTGAAGATTGCCATCAGGACAATTGGAAGACATATAATCAGATATAATCAGTTGATAAGACAGTGGCGTGATGCACCTACTGATAAGAAGTCTGAGTCTAGCCCTACTTGTAAAATTATTGCTTAGCATAGGGTAAGTTCCAATTCAATGTTCTCGGCCAGGTTGTTAGGTGCCGCTGCAGGGCCAATGAGCATAAGCCAGACAGGCATACTGACCCAAGGGTTGATCACCAAAAGGTAGTAATTAATCTTAATACAAATCAACTATCAGACTCGAGTCATGCCTGACGGGCGGAAACTTCCACTGGTTGAGAACCAAATGGGGTGCATATTATCAACATATAAAAACTATCAAACACGTGCCGTGCTTGATGGGTGAAAACTTCCACTGGTTGAGAACCAAATGTGGAACACGTTATCAACATACAAAACCTATTAAATTTGTTAAGACTGCCTAGCTTCAAACTGACTGAAGAGCCCCTTCTAAACGCGCTACTGAGTAAACATGGTCTAGTGGGTTGGTGGGTGGGAACATTCTCACCTTGAAATTCGAGTCTTAAGGACCACGCAGAAAACATACATTCACTAAATGGCCCCACAATATGATAGCCAAGCCATCCAGTTCTTAAAAATAACCTAAATCATGTTAGGCAAGACTAGACATTCTTCTCGGCTAAACACAAATACCTTCGAAACTAGCTATCAGACGACTGAGCCGCCTATTCTTCCCGAAGAGAGATAATCGAATAGGTATCCTACATCTTCCGATGGTCTGGTCAGTCTCGCGGCAACATCGTGAAGTCCACTGGTGTGGAGGCGCTGGCTTGGTAAATAGACGTCAAAGAGTCATAATGTTCGTACACGCGTAGAAACATGTGATAAATAAATGAGTGAGCTCCTCTCCCCGGCGAGCCGTGGTGTTTTATAGCGGCTGTTCAAGGCGCATCATGGGAAAAAATTAAGGGGGGAAACATCCCTCTAGCTTTGGCCGGTGACGTCATCCATGCCAAACAAGGCTCTGACAGACGGTCAGGCCACCCACCTCCATCAGTTGATTTGCTAGCTTCAGAGAGTCAAGTGCAGTGTAGGTAGAACCATGAGGGTGGCGAGCCCATCCAATGGCACCGTTCCTGCTCCCCGAAATATCCGAGGTGAGGTATGTAACATCTGGAAGTTATATATCAATGGTTTAACAGAAATATATATTATTAGGAAACCATAATTATGTTTTTTATAGCTGAGGTAATTTGCTACAAGAATGGGTAGTATTGGACTGAGTCAATTAGCCCGTTGTAAGAGTTGCTAACCGAAACTTCCAGTTATCCAAATTAGTGCCGTTGAAAAGCGGAATTCTGTAAGTTTTGTCTTTTTCCAAAACCATTATGGCGATGGTGATTGTAAATGGCATCAGTTCATGAGTACTGCTGCGCACATTTGACTTATAACTTCACCCGTCCTAAAATCCACAAATCACAAGCCTGGTCCCATAGCCTATCAGAGTACACAAGTCTATAGAAATAATTAACAGGTCTTAGACTTGACAATACATGTTATAATAACTAAGAACATGACTAAACTGTTACACATGTTCATACGTATAGACACATATCAGCTACAAAAACGAACGACACATTTAACAGTGGTACCAACCTAAACTAGAATATCTCCGTATATAATTGCCTATTTTAACAGGTTTCATATAACGGGGCGAGTTGTAATGAACATCGGATTGAAGTTAGTCATAATATAGGTACCTATTGAGTTTTCGGATGAGTTTATTAAGAAAGAAGTGGAGAAGTAAAATGAATTTTCAGTATTGCAGGTAAAAAGTTTCAACTGGTGAAATTCTGATACAGCTGATCAGTGTGATCCCCCTGGTATAGTAGCAGTTACTTTAGTGGGCAAAGAGCTACCAACTCATGTTGCGATTGTGTTTTTTTAGGGTAGAGGTCAAGTTTTATATATACCTAGGGACGCAATGGTACAATTTTTTTACGTTTTGCTCATTTCACTGTCAAAAAATGTCGTAGTGGAGGGCACAGGTGCCAAAGTATAGAGGTGGCTATGTCGTAGAAGAATGTCTACAAGTAACTCCAAAATACTTTAATTGTGGGGTGTCTCATTAGGCTACTAACCAAGAGTGTCTCGAATGAATGTGATATCGTTAACTTAAATCGACAATGGCTCATTACAATGTATCCTATCGGGAAGCCGCTCAGGATGTGGACCCCAACTCTCCCTACAAGTCACGATACGCAGTCAGGGAGATCAAGTTTGTTATGAACAATACTCAATTCCCAAGTATTCCAATATGCCCCCGCAATGAAAAATCTTACGCGGTGACTCTTTCGTGTGCCCCGCCACAAGTTGTTGGGGATATGGACGTGGATTTGTTGGGAAGCCCAATCGAAGGAGCAGTTGATGATATAAAGAGTAACAGGGGTTGAACAGAATATGGATGCGAGATGTGGACATTAGGGAAACAGGAAAAAACAAGACTTGAAGCCACATAATGTGGTTTTGGAGAAGGCTAACAAGAACAAGCTGGACAAACATGAAGAGTAATGAACAAATTCTAAAAGAAATAAACGAGAAGAAATTACTGAAGACAATAGGAAAGAGGAAAACTAAGCACTTTGTGTACATATTAAGACATGATAACTTTAAACAAAACATTGGCGAAAGCAATATGTTGTAGGGGGGGG
>CABFVX010000845.1:155769-186035 GCA_902151425.1 Timema shepardi
TCAACCCCTTTCTTAAAGTATTATTTTTGTATATTTTTATTTCTTATTGGTAGTATTTTATCGGGTTCTTTTAACATCAATAACACAAAATTAAGTTATATTAAAAAAAATCTTTAACAGGGATTCACTTTTAAAAACAATTCCTTACCATGGCTTTTTATGGGACTACTCCATAAACTCCGGCAGGTTGCCGTCCCCCCCTCACCTTCCCAAACTCAATAAAACAAATCTCTTGAGTACGGACCTGACAACTAAACATTTTAAGTGTTTTTACTTTTCAATAGAGATGTTCTGCTTAGTCTATGTCAATTTGTTGATAAAATAATAATAAAACTCTAGCCTGGTCACATTCTGTAAATATTGAGAGCAAAATCATATTTTATATAATAGGTTACATTTGAACCCTTCCAACACATTAATTGGTCATATAGCAACCAAAAAAATACAAGTTTCAAATTCACCGTCAGCATTCTTAACCAAACTTGAATAGTGTTTATATCCACCGAGAAAATGATTCCTAATTTTTTTCATTTTTTTATATGCCGTTTTTGAGATACAGCTGTCAAAAGATATCAAAATTTGTCAAAAAATGAGGGGAATAATGTTGAATTGTTTATAACCTAGATCCTAGATAAGATAGAGAGCTGAACAAGGTTTCATATTAAAGCTCTTGAAATGGGCTTTTATATTATATGTAGTACGATAGGATTACAAGCAATTACATTTTCCAAGGAATCAAATTCTTGTTTTTTGACACTTTAAAAAAGTAGTGTTTTTAAAAGTCTGAATTTTTGTTTTGTTTATATAACTCTTTTCAACAAATCCTGAAAGTTTCAAACTAGCATCTCATTGGGATCATATAAACATCTGATTTTAAGACATTCATGCATTGTTTAGATTCATACTTTTCCAATGCACATTGTCATACAAGGGGCTGAAAAATAAAATTAATTTAAAATGCCTACAGAACTTACATCAAAACTTCACAGCTTATTTACCGCCAACGATTTTCTGGTTCATTTTCTGTTTCTGCCCTTGTCAATATATAAACTCTTCCTGTTACTGTTAACGGATCAACTGCTGTGAGGATGTTGCTCCGGTATCCTCGAAGAATGTCAGATGCTGCAGGGTATGTGAAATTTGACAGAGCTGGACCACACAGATGAAGGAAACTCACACGATTTCCTGCTCATTTTTATATGAATCAAAAACACATGCTAGCCACCAGAAGTCACCATATCAGCAGGTCACACAACCAAAGATTTTAATGAAGTCTAGTTTATCATCATGCCGTGTTGCTTCTGCCTCTCTTAAAGGTGCTGAGAAAGAGTATGGTCTAGAGACCACTTTACTCTTACTCACAGGGATGAGGCATGGTTCTCGTAAACACTTTACTCTTACTCACAGTGATGAGGCAGTGCACTTTCAAGGTACCTTCTGGGCAGATAGCTTCTGGTACTTTAAGATTATTTACTCAGCCTTATGCTGCTGGGTTGTGCTGTATGCGAAGTGAATAGAACGGATGTTGACTTTAGCCCACTCATAAAGTTGCCTTGGTGTCATGATTTGCTCATTGTAAACAAGACAAAATTTTTCTAATTTGAAACTTTGAGGATTTGTTCAAAAGAGTTATATAAACAAAATATATTTTTTTTAAATTAAAAAAAATTACTTATTGAAATTTTCAAAAAACAAAAATTGTGATTCCCCAGAAAATGTAATTGTTCATAAAATGAGACCTTGTTAAACTCTCTATCTTAATTAGGGTTGAAGTTATAATAAAGAATTCAACATTATCTCGCTTCTCATTTTTTGACAAATTTTGATATCTTTTGACAGATGTATCTCAAAAATGGTATATGAAAAAAAAACAGGAATAATTTCTTTGGTTGATGGTACCAGAATTCTGAGTTTGGTTAAGATTAATGACAGTAAAGTTGTGAACTTCGTTGATTTGACTTGGAATGACCCTAATAGCTTTAATTTCTTGGTGTTTCCTTTCTAGCTACCATGTCGCACCGGCCCTCAGACCACACACTCGCGAATCAACGAGGAACAAAATAAGAAATGTCTCATTCAGATCAGCCGCTATCGGTTTTCTCTTGTCATATCAGGCCTCACCAAAATACTGCAGCGAGTTAATGAGATGGTAAGTGAAATTTAAAATTAGGGGCTATAAGGAATGATATTTCATTAAGGGCCAGAATTTAGTTCAAATGAAAACACCAAGTTTTGTTAAAGTTTGAGTAATTTAGAACAATACTTGTACGGGAATATTACAATGTTAATTTATGTAACAGATCATTTCATAAACCATAAACATACATTTAAAGTAGTTAGACAGTTTTGTAACATAAATAATGTATTTGGCTAAATATTTCTAATTTAATATGAATAAAGAATATGTTTCCTATTTTGTGTGTGTGTGTGTAAATATATATATATATGAGGTGTGGTTAATAAATAACCGGACTCATTCTTTTACCACTTACCTGAGGTCTCAGCAACAACCAGCAGGGTCAGATATTGATCTCTGTTCTTTTCTCCCTCTACCTTGCATATTTCAAGGTCGTTCAACCGTACAGTTGAGCCGTAGCCTTTGTTCGAAGTAAACCATGTACCTTAGCTCTGTCGGAATTATGTTGAGTGTAAAAGGGGAGCAGCATGTCAACATGAAGTTACTTGTAAAACTTGGGAAATCCACTACAGAAACGTACAATTTGTTAATGGATGTTTATGGTAATCATTGTTTATCTCGTACTCAAGTGCTTGATTTGTTTAAAAAAATTAAGAAGGAGGAAAGAGATCAAAGACGATCCGCGCCCCGGCCGTCCTCGCACATTAAAAACAGATGTTGATATTGAAAAAGTGAGTGAAATTGTTCAAAAAAATCGACGCCTGAGCATTTGAGCAATTGCTGACTTAGTTAACATTGATAAGGAAACTGTTCTACAAATTATACTTGAAAATTTACACATAAAAAAAGTTTGCACTAAAATGGTGTCAAAACTGCTCACTCCTGAACAAAAGGAAACTTGAATGAACATTTGTGCTGATATCCTTGATAACATCGAAAATGATCCAAACTTTTTAGAAAATGTGATAACGTGCTACGAATCATGGTTTTTTCATTTCAACCCTGAAACTAAGTGCCAATCCATGCATTGGAAGATTCCCAGTTCACCGAGAAAAAAGAAAGCACGGATGAGCAAATCCAAATTCAAAGCAATGGTGATAGTTTTTTTTTTAAAATATCTGAGGGATTGTTCACATTGATTGGGTACCTGAAGGTCAGACTGTTAACCAGGTTTACTATAAGGAGGTTTTGACAACCCTTCGTGAACACATAAGAAGAAGACCTGAAATGTGGAAGAACGGCTCATGGATTCTTCATCAGGACAACGCACCAGTACATAAAGCGCTGTCTATTCAGAGGTTTTTGGTGAAGTACAAGATTCCCGTGCTGGAACATCCACCTTAGAGCATCCTTCCGGTTATTTAACAACCAAACCTCGTGTGTGTGTGTGTGTGTGTGTGTGTGTGTATACAGTACATACATTATATTTGAGTTGTACTATATATAGAGCTGTACAATGTATATTTTTTAATCAGATAAAAGCAAAGATTTAATCAAGTTAATTGGTCTTTCAAATCTAGTTCAAACAACTTTTAGACTCAAACGCAAGTTTTTGACTACTCTCTTATCATTAGTTATACATTGATTATTTTAATATGGTTATTGACCTGCACCAGTTGGCACTAAAAGAAAATTTGTTGGTTTTGTCTTGCCTGATTTGCTGGATCACAGGGAGGTCAGGGTTTAACTCCTGGCCTGGTATACTGAGGGGCTCTTTTCTTGTTTGATCACAATCTAGAAATAACAAAGTTTTTAAATTTTCAAAAGGCTGCAAAATCTGCAACTTAGTAAATGATGGGGATAGCTTAGTACTCTTTTTGTATCATTTATCTCCTATCACAAACTTCTATGAAAAACTCTGCTAATTGTCTCAACCAAAAATAATTTTTGATTTGTGATGTCAGTTTTTGTCGCTGATGGCTGGACCACGCCCCCATGGCCCTGACATGGAACGCAACTGCTACGAGAGCCTCCTGATCGTATTGGATACCCTGGAGCGCTGCCTGAGCAACCAACCCAAGGACACGGCAAAGTTTGACGAGGCCATGAATGTCAAACTGCTGCTGAGGGAAATATGCCAGTTCATAGGTAATGCTATTTTTAAAGTTTTTTTTTTCCAAATGTATCAACTTGCTTAAGGCTATTTAGTGATTTGGATTTACTTTCTTAAACATAAAGGTAGCTTAAGAATTTTGATATTATTGTCTTATATTAAATAGCACTTCTATTAAGTGATGTATCCACAAATTTTTTCATTGGTGTAGCAAACTAAGATTGAATTACTCAATGTAAGCAATTGCTGAGGATAAGGGATATGGGGGTAGTTATAGGCAGATTGAAGGGGCTCTTTTTATGATTTCAATGAATCATCACAATTTATAGAACACTTATTAAGACAAATAAATGTCAGCTTTAATATACTATAAATTACTATCAATGACCATATTTCACTCATTTTCTTAATATGCTTGGATGGGGGCTGGGGTGTAGGGACAGAAACCACTGTGAGTTTGAGGGTATTGGTTGCCTGACCCTGATACAACAGGTGGGTTTCCACGTTGAAAAGTCTTTGACTTATATAAGATGTCAGATTAATGACGTTGCGGTGTCCTTAAAGTTGAGTCTGAGGGCAACATGCTGTTACAGTTTCCCTCTGGTAGCTATGCATCCTTATTTTAGTTTCATTTAGACTTTGTAAGAGTTAACCTAAAGAATGGCTATGAAAAAATACCCACATATTTGTATACTCTTGCATTAGCTCACTCTGACTTTTGTTTGCGGCGATTCCTTTATGCTTTCTAATTCACACACTCACTTGCATGGTTTATTTATTGCTCGCACACTCACTCTTGCTGACACTTAATGGCTCACTCCCCCCATCCATTTCCCCCCTCTTCTAATATTCTCCCTAATTTTTTGGATTGTTTAATGCTTACCAACAATTTTAAGTGTGTTATTTTTCCAGATGTTCCAAATGACAATCCTATTGTACTTCAACTGAAAAATCTGGCCTCTAAAGTTCTGTTTGCCTTAAGTTTGAACTTTTTCAATGCTGTGTTCAACAGAATATCAGCCAGGTAAGCTTGTGATAACACTTGTAGGTACACATGTTTAATTAAATATTAAGTTTGTGTTGCTACAAAATACTAGGGGTGTATGAAGCTTTGAAACTTGGTTTTGAAAAAAGATCAACTCGACTTTTCTTTGAAAAAAAAATTCAATTTCTTTCATAGGGAAAGTAAAAGCTGTGGGCCATATGTAAATTGTGGCAGTTAAAAGATCCTTACATGGTATGTGAAAAAATACCTTTCCTGGCAAAATGAGTAGCCCTTTCGCTCTCCCTCACAGAAATTCTCGTGTGCTGATATAATCAGTCGGTTCAGAAAGTGCACGTTAAATATCTCAAATGAATGAAAAAAATCTCAGAATAAAACAAAATCTTATAAACAATTGTGCAACAAAATAGTTTCCAAGTAATTTTAATGCATAAATAAAATAACATAACCAATTTTTTTTTTACCTTAAAACAACTAATACAAATATTCAAACTTTTATTTACTCTTGAGAATATTTCATATATTCGATATGAGTGCACCTCGAATTGAAAAATGAACTTTGCATACCCCTACAAAATAAATTTAAATACACCACATAATTTATTTTCTACCTCATCAGGCTACTATCAGCTTATAACTATACTCATATGATAATATGAGCAAGGTAGAATTTAGAGGAAATTTACTTCCATTTGCATGGCGGTATAGTGGGAAGCCATATAGGAGAAAACAACCTCAGTATACTCAGCTGAAATTTTAACTTTACTGTCACCGGCAAACTAGACTCTGAGCTTGACATTTATTCTGCATGCACACCAACACAATGAATATAACTATCTTCCTTTGGAAGAAATATGTTTATTCCGTTGCTCGGCCCTGTGACTAGGCATTACATCCAATTTAAATTATTGTTCACAGCTGCCTTATGGGTTCACTTTCTATGAAACAATCCTTCTCAGCACTAAATCTTAGATTAAGCCACTAAATAACCCTTTTGTTAAACTTTTTGTAATAAAATCTCAATACTATCAAAATATGTGTAATCTTTATCTTACAATCATTAAAAAATGAAATTAAAAAACTTGCAAAACATATCACCTTTCATCTAATCAGGATTAGTTTAATGATGAAAGAATCTCTATAAATAAAACTCAAAGAACGAACACAAACGACTTTTACAATGAAAAGAAGAACACAGTTCACACTTTACATTGCTGTCATTTGACAACTAGAGATAATGGCTGCCTCTTAACGAAAATCAATTGCTATCACCCAATCACCTGACCAAAGTTTCATTCTATCAGAACTTTCCAATATTTTTTTTTTACCTTTGTGTTTTTTGGTTTCCTCTTTTAAGAAGTTGCATTGAACGTTTCACGCTCCCTCCTGATGAGCTATGATAGAACTACAGAACGAAACCTAGGTTGTGGGATTAGGCAGTAACAATCGATTTTCTTGAAAATACAATAGAGCCATTACTTTGTCCAATAACAGTGATGTAAAGTGTGAACTGTGTTCTTCTCTTCATTGTAAAAGCTGAATTGTGTTAATCCTTTTTATATCTTTCTATCCACCTTTCCATGTACCTTCTTCCAAACATAATATAATGAAAGAATCTCTGATTCCAGGCTACAGGAGCTGAGTGCATGCAACGAGGAGAACCCTGACTACAGTGACATTGAGCTCATTCAGCACATCAACGTTGATGTTTTACGGCTCACCAAACTGCTTAGTGGTGAGTTGAGAAATCAACAAAACTATTTCAGAGATATCAAAATTTTTTATTTGATAAAATCTGATCTTTACATCTCAGTTTAGTAACTCAATTGACAATTTATTAATATTGCATTTTTAATTAGCTTGATTTAACATGCACTTTATAAATACAGATAATAACTGTTCATGTCTTACAAACAAATTAAACTTAGGACAACATGCCCAATAATATTACACACCCAAATAATGTTTAAAAATGAGGTGGCCCAATGGTTACATAATTTTACAATAAAGAAAATTGATAAAACTAAAGAAAAAGGAAAAATAAACTACTAAGAGTAAATTTGATGAAAGCACATCGTTTTCACCACAGCCTTTTTCTCTAGGTGGGCTTTCTTCATCAAATTTACTCTTAGTAGTTTATTTTTCCTTTTTCTTTAGTTTTATCAATTTAATTTATTATAACACACCCAAATAAAAAATAGTAAATCAGAACTAGGACCCTCAAATCTATCAGCTCCCTCGAATACTTATGTAAGGTAAGTTGGGGTAAGTGCATTTTTGGGGTAAGTACATACTTGGACAGTATTTAATATAATAATATAATTATTGTACTGCCATTTAGACATGTTTTCATACACAACCTTCTTCACAAAACTAACACCAAAAAGCAGCTCTTGGAAATTTCAACCCTCTGACACCAAGCCATTTTCCATGACACTACATTTCAACTCTGACATAAAGTTTGTAACAGTGTTGTAAATCCAAGTCCATCCACAGAATATTCTAGTTTTATGTGAGCACCACTATATATAGAGTCTACTTTTAAATAAATGAAATGATTTTATTTAATATATTATCATTTTCGGGAGGGCTTGCAGTTACCCCCTTAAAATGTTTGCTGGGGAAAGTATACAAACTTAAATTAATTATCTCCTTCACTGGTGATTTTTGCTTAGGTCATTGGCAAATTTGTTGAAAACAACTTATTTGCAAGGGTGCAGAATATGTCCGAACAAGTGAACGAGGTTCGGGAGAAATTAAGGCAGTCCTGGGGAAATTTGGAGCAGGGGAAAGTCCAACAATTTTGATGATGTTTTTAGTACATTCTGGTTCTGATATGATAGTTTCTTTTGTATGAAAAACAAAGGCCGATGACACTCAACACCCACACTATCAGTATGTGCCATAGGGAGGCAGTGGCGGTGTAAGGACAAAAAGTTGCAGTGTCTAGGGGTTAAGATAATGTATCAGAGTTTTAGATAAAAAGTCAGAGGTTGAGATAAGGGGCAAAGGACCTATTAGGGTTTGTACTGTACATTGTACAATAGATAAATGTTTATAAAAAAATTAGATGATTTAGTGAAACAAATGTTTATTATGTCATCTGTGCTTATTGTGAATGGCGTGGCAGATATGATAAACTCAGATATCACGTATTTAATAAACATCCCCAAAAAAAATCTAGAAGTTAAGATCAATGGAGTATTGCAAGTTTTATAAAACGTAAATTATGTGATCAGGAAAAACTCATAGTCATAAATAGCGATAGTATTTCCTTAAGTGTGGTTGATAGTGATAGACCTTGCAGTGGTGGCGAGTCTACAAAAAAAAAGTCTATGAAAATCAACAACTAAACCAAGGCCTCCTGAGATTACACTCTATTGCCTCTTACTCTCGAGATGAGATGTAAAATTAAATGTTGGTACTGGTAAGCCTACTGGTATCAATGAACAATAAATAACAATATGTAATACACATAATAAGATGGGAGAAAACTAAATTTTTTATAAGGTGGGTATTATAAAAATAACTGATTAAAAATATGTTTGAATTTTCCAAACTATGTAGTAGGTAATAATCCTTATTCCCTTCAGCCTCTAAAAAAATTCAATGTTTTATTTTGAGCGCTACCTATGGTTTTTTGGGATTTCTTTTTAAATGTTATGTTCTGGGGAAATATTTGATCTCTGAACATTTTCTGCACCCCTGACTTGGTAATGTTATGCAAAATCAAATGCTACAACTGCTTAACTCTCTTTTATATACTCTTTCAAATAAGAAAAATGGGTCGATTTTTTTTTAGCAATAAATGAATGTTTTTTTAAAATGAAGAGTTGTTCAAGAAATACACCTAAAAACTCTTCTTTGCCTTTTGTGAATGTCTCTAAACTACACCTGTCAAAAAATGCCCATTGCTTATAAGTTATTTGCTCAATCATTTCGTCTCATTTTTTCACTCAACTCTTTTTTCAAATAGTCTGCTCTAGGGCAAGAGGTACATTGATTGAGGTAACATTTTGACAGTGGTACATCACACGTTATTTTAGCTAGACATGATTTGTAGCCATCTATTGAAGTGCCATCGTCAAACACAAACAGAATGTGTACCACTTCCACCAGCTAGGATGCAGTTTTTAGGACGAAGATTCACAAATTTTGAAAATCCTATTTTTTCTACAGGATACTTGCTTTTAAAAAGCTCATACATTTCCTTTAGATTCCCTAAAATGAATCTCTTTTGCAAATGTTCACGATATCTATCATCTTTTTTTTTACAGAAATGAAATCGTTATTTCCTGGCATATGCCGACTTATTTCATCACTATTGTAAACATGTTCTACTTTTAGAATAACTGACTGATGTAACGCTTTACCATGATTTAGATCAGGTGAAGATTACATCCCCTTTTCTTTAACCATTTTATTTTTACTTTCCTTGCCATTCTATTGCTAACATTAAACTAGGTTTCGATTTTCTTGTATGACCAGCTCTTTGTAACAATGTCAAAATTGTACCAATATTTCAGTTTCTGTTTGCTTCTCTTCATTACTTGTCATTTTCAGAGGTTTTCACTAGAATTTTATCTGATAAACATTTCTTGATTTTGTCTAATTTATTTTTACAGTACTTTGGTATAAACAAACGTTTCTTTAAAATGGGGGACTTGTCAAGGCTTGATGAAGACTTATTCAAATATTCTAGGCTTAAGTTCACGGGAATAAAAGTGTCACCTACATTACTAAATTAATAAATTTTTTAAAATAATTTAACGTAAACACAGCGCTATCTTGATTACAGCACACAATATTGGTGTTTCTCTCCCCAGTGAAAACATGGTACTGACATTATACACAAGGAAGCAACATTAGCTTACAGGTTCAGACATGCACATTCATGAAAAATGTAACTGGTCTAAGAGACATATCTTTTTTGGGGAGGAGAGGGTGAGGGGTGGAACAGAAGCACGATTCAACTTGTTTGAACAAGAAAGATACTGAAGCTGTTTAAAGAATGTAACATATTTTAAAACTCACTTCTATATAAGTTGGCAAATCAAATATTTTAAATGTATCGTCATGAGTGATGGTACTATTTTGGTGATCTTAATGTTATTAAAAATTAATTCAAAATTGATCCCATTAAGATCCCAAGTTGAAATTTGGCATGCATACCTGTAAGATAAGAGTTAAAATGTGTGATTTTTTTTTTAATTTTCTTCTTTGCTGGGGGTCAAGGTTTCAATCCTCGGTCCCGGCATCTGATTGCCAAACCCTTTCTTCACCTCTTACAAGATGTGTATTAATCACATCTTGTGAATGTGGGGAATGCCAGGCCTCCACCGTGGTTCGGATTCCACATTAAACTGTAGGCCCTCCATTTCATATCACAATCACCCTACCATTACACATTAGTGTAAATACGTATAACCCGAATGGGTAGTAAGACGTGGTGCTAATAATAGTAATAATAATTTTTCAAAATATTAAAACATAAGTTTTTTTAGAAATTAAAAATAAAAATTTTGAGTTGATGATCTTGAACTTTTAAAATACCCTAATGTGAGCATGTGATATATCATTTTAAAACCCAATAAAAACCCTATAAAATGTTTGTAATTTCATATCTCTCTCTTATTTATAACTAAAGAAATTAAATAAAACATGATGGACGGTGAAGCCATACCCATATGTGAGCATGTGATATATCATTTTAAAACCCAATAAAAACCCTATAAAATGTTTATAATTTCATTTCCCTCTCTTATTTATAACCAAAGAAATTAAATAAAACATGATGGACGGTGAAGCCTAACATGCTCCTTTTTTAAATTTTGAAAATTTATAACTCAAAAAATAAAGAAGAGAAAATTAAGAAATTTTGTACTATTAACTATCTTTGTAGAAATAACAATCATGCCAAATTTGATCAAAATCTAAAGTGTGCCGGTTTTTTTCAATGGATCACTTGACATGGTATGGCCCAAAGGTGTACAATAATTTAATGTAAGTGATACGGAGGGAAGCCAACCTTAAAGGATGGTTGACTTAGGCCAGAAATGTGTAAACTACGGCCCACTGGGGTTTTTACTTTGGCTCACTAGATGAATAATTTTAAAATGTTGCATTGTTTTCTGTTATGTTGCTACCTTGACCCTCAACATCTCCAATTTTGTTAATCATTCCTAAAAATATATGGCAATGTTTACATTCTCATATTTACATGAACAATTGTTTTCTACCCTGAACCTTAAGAACTTGGATGAACAAATTACAAGATAAATTTTCTTATTTTAATCAAGACCAGACCCAACTAATCTTTAATGTTTTCCTTCTCCCCTATCGCTTAACTACATTATTTAGTATAGTTTTTTCACATAGTTTTCATATATTTCTTAGTCAATAATCATTATTTATTTTTATATTCCCAAAGTAAATAACATGCTGATTTTTTTAAATATAAGAGGATTGTGTTTTTATTTCAGAAACCATCCAAAAGTTTCGTTTACTGAAGAAGTCTGCCCACATCGTTCTGATGACTTCACTCGAGAAGGCTGTGTGGAACTGGATGGACACGTACCCTCATGAGTTTGCTGACATACAGGTCTGCAGGAACTACATGATGGTTCTACTGTTTTTTGCCTAGGACTCCTAATAACTGCACTAAACTTAGAATTGTTAGGATTCCTATTCATCACTAATAGACTAGCTTTAATAGTCATAGTCAAGCTCCTTCACCTAAAGTTGACTAGAAAACAAACAGATTACATACCCTACACTCATTTCACTAAAAAAATCACCTTAAACATTGTCCAATATGCTATTAATACATGATATACTATGTAGAAAATTATTTCTTAGTAATAAATACAAATATAGCATTGTTACTTAATACACTACAACTTTTCAATGAGAATCAATTACTTACCATGTATTGTACGCCTATGCTCTGAGTGTGTCCAAATACCCAGAGCTTTGATGAGTGGTCTCTCCAGAAATCTAGTGCATATTGACAAGAGAAATTTAATGTGTACTTGTGGATGGAAGAAAATGGAGCCAGTGGCAGAGCAATATTTATAGGCATTTCATAGAGTGTTGTGTCATGATCCTCCTGTCAGAAGTTCCCCTTCCCGCTTTTACTATACTTGCTTATTTGGTTTTCTTTTCTGAATGTCTGAAAAATTATTTTTCTATCTGTGTTTGTTGATGCATGAGTGCCATTTGTATTTTCAATAAATAGTAGGTTAATTCAATTAAAGAGGGGACTTGATTTTTTTTTTTTTTGAAGCACTGTCTTGCTAGTAAATTTATTTTGAAATTCACATAAAGGCATTAAATTAAATATTGAATTTTCAAAATTACCTTTAGCAATAATTAAAATCCAACACCTCAACTAAGTCGGTAGTGTGTCTGCCTACTGATCTAAGAGTCCCGGGTTCAATTCCCAGCATGGTTGAAAAACTTATCTTTGGTAAAATGTTGGTTTACCCTTTCACATTTTTCACATTGCTAAATTAACGTCTGGGGACTGGATGGTGTGCTTGTCTTAGTCTTAAGTTAAATTATAAGGCACATGAAGCTATGACAGGCCTAGCCGGCCGGCAGTAGAAGATATATGGCTTGAATAAAAAACTGACCCAGACCATAGAATGCAAACAGTAATGAATGTAAAGTAAAAGCATAACTAAAATTATTTTCACTCTTATGTTCTGGTTGATATTTAAGTAGAGACTGTGATTTTTAGTAAATAAAGTGAATTTTGTTAAGTAAAAAGTTGGATTTTGGTATAAAATGTCTGTGAATCAAATATTTATTTTTGACTAAAAATGTTGATAAAACAACATTTAAGTGGTGAGGGCAACATCTAGAAAAAACATCGCTAACATTTTTATCTGCCAACCAAACCAATTATTTAAGCTTAAAGATATTTATTTTAATTCAAAAGAAAATAAGTTTTCCATAATGTGGACATTTTTTTGGTTTCTGGAATGTTGAAGTGCTACTCGTTGGTCAGGGTTGTTGTGGTTGGTGTCAAAATGGTGGCCATTCATTTGTTGTCTTGAGTATTCCTGTGATGAGGCCAATGTATTCAGCAATGGGGTAGCTGCATTGTAGCAGGTATATAATAAGGAGACTTATGCACCCCTTAAATTATGTAATTAAAACAAATATATTCACTTAACATTTTAAAATTATGGACACACTCAAACTCGACTCTAATTCTAGACATTTTTGAAACACTCGACTCGAAGGAAAAACCCAAGTTCGCAGACCCCTAATAAATATTGATTTCCTAACAATGATAAACAATATTATTCGTTAGGTGTAACCCAACATAATGTTTTATTGACACATGACTAATTCCCCATAAAATACTTAGGAATTTCATTAGGAAGATGTATGTGGTATCTTAGAAGGTGTGTGAAAAGTCCACGTATTCATTTCAAAGCAAACTTGAATCCAATATATCGAATATTCTCAAATCCATATTAAAGTTTGAGTGTTTTTTTGATAGTTTTATGTAGAGATGGGCTACTTGTCTTCGAATTATTCCACCAACTAACACTGACCTACTAAATTATCAGGATTACACTGAAGGATTGAAATCCTCCCTCTCTCTCTTGACAATGAGTATTATTAGTTACGCGATAGTTCCCACATTCATGCTTATTTCTCACTTTGTTTTTGACATTGAGTCTCTTATTAGACACACACTTGTGCTCTGATTTCTGCAGGCAGGCCAGTACAGTTATAGAATGCAAAAAACATAAACCTCTGTATGAATAAGATTTTTTTTTTGTGAAAAATGCTAGGCTGCATTTATAATAGGAGTACAATTTTTGGGAGGCCATTTATAGGAGAAAAACATCATACTATATTCAGGACAATATGGTATTGACCTCAACATTACCCAGATAAATGGGCCAGTTATCCTTTCCTTCTAATTTTAACCATGATTTAGCTCTGTACTCTAATCCAAATAACTCATTTATAACTTTATTTTACTAAAGTTTGCTTGTAGAAAACATGAACACAAACATAACTCATTCATCAATTGTTTCTAGCCTGTGGCCAGGTAGGTCACTTTAGTAAAATGACTCCAACTTCTTAAACTTTCCTTCTAACATTCTTCTTGCTTTAGTTGCTTACATTTTTCTCCTCCCATGCACATGCTAGCCATTGTCTATTTCTCCCATATTTTTCTTGGGCTCCCGTGCGGTCTAATTCCTACATACTTTATCTCTATCACTCTCCTTGATATTATTTCCTTTTCCTCCCTCATTACATGACTATTACATCTCACCTTTGCTTCCTTTACTCTCTCATTTACTCCCCAACTAGTTTTGAACAACCTCATTCCTAATCCTGTTTCTCCTTGCGATAACTACCATGCTCCTCATACACTTCTCTCTCATGGCCTCCACATAATTCAAACACATTTATAATCTGTGTGTGAAAGTCTCCAAAGATCTTCAATTATATCTTAATAGCTAAATTTTTGAGCTGACTTTTTCTTCACAAATTTTTAAGATCTTCAAAGGTTAATATTTCTTATGCTTAGCAACTATGTTTTTATATGCAAAATACACATATATATCCTAAATTCCTAACTTGTTTATTGTATTCCAGAAAAAGCCTAACGAAGAGTTGTCCAAGTGTTGTGAGGGTTTGTTTGATATCCTAGACACATTTGCAGACAATAAGAAGGGCCGCGCTGCGGTTTGGCCTCTACAGATCATGCTTCTTGTGCTATCCCCGGTGAGATCACTTATACTTTCAAACTTTTAACTGGCTTGTTTCCATGCCAAGTAGTAAAGTTAGTAGTTGATTACAGTTTATGTTAAACACAGGTTTGAGCCTAGATAACGACTTAAGAGCTTTAAGTCTAGCTCCGTGAGTCATCCAATCTCCCAGTGTAAGAAATAATAAGCATTTCAGGTTAAATAAGAGATTGGATACTTCTAAATTTCAAGGAACTGCCAGTTCATTAGAGACATCCGCTTTGTGCTAAAGCCTCCATTTTATGAGGCTTTGTTAAAGGCATAGGTGTTGATTGATTTTCTGCAGATAATTGCATAAAGAGGGCTAGTTTTATAAGCTAGGAGTTCCTACATATTTAGCTAAGCTAGATTGGGGCCTTGTTTGGGGTTGGAGTTGAAACATATATCCTTTCTAAATACTGAAATGTATTGCGCAGTTAAAGTATTCTGTACTAGTTTGTTAATTTTTTAATCATGTATCTGATATAATTTGTGTGTTTGGAACGTGTACTTCAAATAATTACATAAAAATTATTAAATGAAAGTAATAGTTTTTTTTTGTGTCACTAGAAAGTGTTGGAAGAGATAGTAAATGCAGACTCAGGAGCTCCGTGTTCCCCTCGTCACTCCAAGAAGAAGCAGTTCATTGACTCTGTGAAGCGAGCAGTGGGGCCTCATAGCACCAGCAAGCAGCTCACTGAGGCATCAGCTGTCACATGCGTCAAGCTTTGTAAGGCCTCGACTTACATCAACATCCTCGACTCCAACAATGTGGCATTCACCCTCGTTCAAAGCGTCATAAATGACTTGAAGGTCAGTCTATGCTTCAAGATTGTTTTATGATTGACAGGGTATCCATTTTCCTGTCACACTTACAAGCCATATTGAGAATTTTACAAGAATATTACATATTTTTGTCCATATTTTTTTAACACACACAGCACATGACCACCAAAAACTCCTGAACCCAGTTTGATAAACCAAGTTTCATTACACCATAAGTTTTTCTTTCACTGGGCAATAGTCCTCAACTTGGATATTACTGGTTGCTCTCCAAATTGTGTCTAGATATTCCCATTGGGTTTACCAGTCAGTACCCTGAACAAGGTTCTAGAATTTCCTATTCACGCTGCATGATCTGCCCACCGTAATCTACGAAACTTGAGTATCTTAACAATGTTTTGTGATGAGTACAGGATATAACTCATCAGTATGTAACCACCTCCACTCCCAATATCCTAGTCCTTTTTTGAACCAAGTATTTTCCTAAGCACCTTGTTTTTGAACACCCTAATTTTTTTTTCATCATGTAAGGTAAATATCATGTTGCACACCCAAAGAAAACAACCGGTAAAGTTATTGTTTTGTATATTCTTAGTTACACATTTATTGAAAGCGGGCAAGTTTTCAACAACTTACTGACCGAATATTAGCATGCATTTACTGATTGTATTCTTTTCTTAATTTCCACTCTAATATTGTTATTACTAGTTAAAATTATTGTTCCTTAATATTTAAACAAATGGGCCTCTACTCTAGTAATAAAAATTTAACTTTAAGCCAAAATGACTGGCCAAATGATTTATTTGAACCTTCTACAGCTGCTGTTACTTCTTTTCACACATGTTATTAAATACTTTTGGTTGTTGTCTGATGGTTACTACTATTTTACTTTGACAAGAGTGGAAAAATAAAAAAAAAGTATATATTTTGCTACTGATTAATTTTCATTTAATTATGTTTTTTTTCTTTTAGTGTTAATATAATAAGAATTTAAATATTATACATGTTAATTTAAACTTCACAATTATACCGTAAAATATACAGTATACAATTATACAGTAAAATAAATTACTAGGTATTAATTAATTTTCTTTTAATTAGAGAGGGGTCGAATCCGAATCTACATTTTATTTTTGATTCTCGAATCCAAATCCTAGCAAATTGTTATAAATTTTAATGATTTACAAATAGACCTACATTACACAATATAGAACTAAACTGTGAATTAAGATTTATTTCAATCATGCTTCAATTTAAATCAACCCCAACCCCCCCTCACAAAATACAGGTTAAAATTCAGCCAAATTAAACAATCTAAGACTCATATTAATGTTTAGAAATCAAATCAATCAAAATTTGAGGGTCTTTTAGTTATTTTTAAAAGGGTTGTTAGAATGAGTTAAGTTCCTAAAAAAACATGTGAAATAAACAGATTAGGCCTAGTCATACTTTGATCAACTTTAATCATCATTAAAGGATATTTTATTGTATTAAGATAGCAAAAATAAAGATACAGATATTTTTAATAAAGACTAAAACAACATGCTTAACAATTATATACATTGGAAATAGTGAACTCAATAATACCTAAGTTGTTTTATTATTTCATTATATATCCATTATCTATTTTCTCGTAGAAAACAAATATATTCGATTCTTGTGATCAGATCACATAACTGTGTGCAAATGCGCAGTAAGGTATGCATGCATCTACATTATTACATCCACAAAATCATCAGTATAAAATCCGATATAACTATAATTGGTGCCCAATTGCGGGGCAATATCACTATGATTAGTGCCCAATCGTGAGGCAGATATAATTATAACTTACCAGAAAACGGTAGGCCTCAAAGTTACACAACAAAACTAGGGGCGTGTGATACTCGAAAATATATTGAAAATTCAAGGAAAAAATAATTTTGATCTCATCATGAAAGTTAAAAGTTTATTTGAAAATTCAAATAAAAAAAAAGCAATTAATAACCTTAAGAAATAAAAAAACTGGGAATTTATAACTTACAATAATACTGTAACATCCAAAAATAGGCTGCATTCTCCCCCCACACCCTTCCCCAAAACATCCTTTATTAAGAAATGTTCTGGTTATAAATATTGTTTTTCAATATCAAACGTTGACAATATAAGCTGTTACACTACAAAATTAAATTATAAATGGGTTCATTTTAACTACCTATCCCTATTTTATTATTATTATTATTAGCACGGCGTCTTACTACCCATTCGGGTTATACACACTTACGCTAATGTGTAATGGTAGGGTGATTGTAAGATGAAATGAAGGACCTACAGTTTAACGTGGAATCCGAACCACAGTGAAGGCCTGGCATTCCCCACATTAACAAAATGTCTTGTCAGAGGTGAAGGAAGGGTTTGGTAATCAGATAAATATGTGCCGGGACCGAGGATTGAACCCCGGCCGCCAGTACAGAAGTCTGACACCTTAACCCCTAGACCACCAGGTCACCCCTATTTTATTAATTGCATTTAAAGTGTATGAGTTATTTCTCAAGGGTGAACCATTTTTATATCCTTACTGGACTAATATGGTGTCATAATAAACATGGTGAAAGTTAAATTGAAAATATTTAGTTTCAACAATATATAGATTTATTACAATAAAACAGAAATAACAAAATTAAGGTTTACAATGATATTACAGGTTATACTTTGAAGTTTGATGCAGATAATTAAACTTTGTGAATTTGATTGTTCTGCTGTAGCTACTAGGGCTGTGTAGGAGCCGGGCTACTGGATGAGTTTTTCTGAAGAAGAAAATAATCAAATAGTTAATAACAAAATATAGAACAAGATATATATACACATGTATATATATATATACACAAGATATATATACACATGTATATATATATAACTCTTAATCATTTATGCTAATTGCTAGACTGGGTTGTAAGATAATCTCTTTGAAACATTTTGTAAAATGATAAACAATAGAAAAGTTCTTTGACTACAGTGGTCGATGGCTAACGAACAGGTGTCAACAAAATAGTACCATGGCTGGTCTCTTTCCCTTACGGTACTGCCAAAACATTCAATAGTACAAACAAATCTAATTGCAATTACACTAAGAACAACACTAACCCAATAGGAGCCCAAAAACCAGTCAAAGAAAAAAAGGGTATTATTAGCGCGGACCCCATCATGACTCTATAGCAGTTCCCTGGTTTACTCACCGAAGCTAAAACCGCACGAGAAGCGTGACTGCTTAACCAACACAAAATAAAGTTTTCCATCAACTCAACTGAGATATGGAATACAATACAGAACAACCTGGTTGTAGCCATCCAATAATTAAATCGGTGTACATAACGTTCACGGCGTCATGAGAAACATTGAGTCAAAATAGACTAAAGGAACTTGTGGAAGTTTGGAAAGTCTCTAACTAAGGCATTACTGTATTCCCAACCAAAGGCTCGTAATGCAAAGACTGTATGGTAAATATACAGAGCAACATAGTCTATAGGACTGAAGTACAATATTTGAAACTAGTAATAATGAGACTTGTCCCGCATTCTGGAGGACACAATATTTAATCAATAAAATAAACCTTTAAATTTGCAAGTCACGAAGACTTGAAGTTAGTTAACTGTCAACTCAACACACTATCAACACAAATGAAAATCGTCTCTCACAATATACAGAAAACTAAAACGGTGCAAATAGACATTGCCTATCTTTTACAACAAAAATTAGATTTTAAGTCATAAGGACTCGTTGATTATTTCATGATACCAAAATGATCGAAGTCTGTGGTCCTATCCATGGCGGCGGTGGATCCGACGGCCCAAACTTCTTAGTTTTCATTGAAGTGCATCATTCTGTCCATGGTGGCGGTGTATTCGACGGTTCAAACTTCATGGTCGTCGTGTTCTTTGATTCGTGATGATGCAGGAGTTCTTCCTTCAACGCTGGGTTGCAGTAAATTGGCTCTTATGTGAACCCGGACGTGGGCTTTTATATAGTCCCCAATCTGATACAAATGGAACAAAGCAGAAAGGATGATAAACACAGGAATATAGAAAGGAGAAATACAAATGAAGGCGGAGGCAAATCGGAGACCGACGCTTGGAGGGTAAGAGGGAAAAATGTTTCCCTGAATCGCCGCCAGTCTTGTCTTACGCGATGTAGGTCAGTGAGTCGATCTCGATATCCACTCCGTCAGTTGTAGTTATGATAGTAGGTGAGGCCGTCATTTTTGAATAATTTTGTGCTTCACATGTGTGACAAATGAATCCAAAGACATCTTGAAAAGGTGAGTAAACACCAAAGCATCTTATATTCAAATATATCTGTTTTAACTATGTTATTTAGGATCCGTTATTATTTTTATGAGAATTTGTGATATAAATGTACTTTGCTATATTTTCTTGTAGACACCATGGCAAGCGTAAATAAATCTATCCGACATCATCCAATGGCAAAGGGTATGCGTTAACGTATTTTATTCATAAATATGATAATATAAATCCTCTTCTTTGATAACTGCTATAGTATTTACCAAAAGACAAGATTTTTAACAACCACGTGTTTCAATTTGGGGAGATACACGATTTAATTTGACTACATCTAGCCAGAGAAAATAAACTTTGAGGTATATTACTTTTATAAAAAGCTTGATATATATTTTTTCTTTTGTAAATTATAAAAATATTGATATTTAGTTGTAGCTGCCCAATCTGTCTGATTGACATGCTACAAGGGTTTGAATGAACTATATGTTTAAAAATGAGGTGGCCCAATGGCTAGATAATTTTATTATAAAACTATATTATATAAAACAATCTAAAGCAAGCGCCAGCTCAAATGTCAAAAAGAAACTCTATAAACTATATATTTATTTTAATAATCATATTTTTTTTTACTTTCAAAGGAACTTTTCTCGTTTTGCTCTCGTGTCTCGATACTTTTTCATATTCTCATCTTGAGATTATCTCGAATTGAAAAAATGGTTCTTGCTTAATTATGTAATTTCCAAGGTACATCAGTCTTTTATTCAGCCGAAGAGAGTAAAACATAAACTGCAGCCTGTGTTTTACTCTTCTGCTGAAGAAGAGGACTGATGTACCCTGAATATACATAATTATGTGCTTTATTTTAATTGTTAACTTTGAGGTCTACAGTTTTCTGGTAAGTGTGTAGGCCTTGCCTTTCTATCCTCTTTTCAATGTTTAATATTTTTCTAAACAATTTAAATTTTTGGCTTAAATGTCTTGTTAGGCATAATGTTATTTATGCCAGGCTATCTTATACTTATTTGTATCATTTAAATACAGTCTACTATGCTATTATCTATATTAGATTTATAAACAATGTAAATAGGTACTTGATTTAGGCCATGCCTTATTTTGTAGGCCTGTGAAAATTATTTTTTCTAGGGTTTTCCATTATATACATTTTTTTTACTGAAACTGTTTTCAAAATGGAGGCCTAATATATTGTGAAAAAAATGTATTTTTTAGGATTTTCACGGGTGTTATAAAAGCATTAGATTTTTTTTTGGTCAAGAATTTTTAAACTGAAATTACAAGTTTTTATATAGTGAAAACTCAAATATTTATTGACCATAATATAAGAGCTCTATAGACATGACAAACATAATAACAGTAGCACCAAACCTTAAACAACATTTATATACATTTAATTTTAGATATTTCCATTTTTACTAAATTTTTATAGATTAAAGATGTGTAAGAATATTTAAGATTCAAGAAATGTAGGATTTGACCCTTCTCTAATTACAACATATGTATGATCAATCAAATGTGACTTTCATCATAAAGAAAATTTACATTTTGAGATTGTCTTTTTACATAGAGTTAATAAAAAGCCATTGAATCTGATTAGGCCACACTTGGCCATCATCTTACCAAGTTTCAATAAATGAAAATATTGTTTGTACACACTATAAAATTGAATAATTATCGTAACATATAACTAAACTAGTGCCACAAGCATTAATATGTATAGATTCCTTAAGATAGTAAATCTATAAAATGTTTCCAACTACTAATTAAGAAACAAAGGCAAAGAACTTTGAAAAAATTTCCTAATTTGTTTACATTTTCTGATACAAAAGATTATTTGATTGTATTTTTATATCCATCACCTTCAACTTCATTGATGATCAAATGGTCTTAAGTTTTCAAGTTTTCAATAGATTGGATTGCCAGCGATATAAAAAGTTTAAAATTTAAACCCCATTGAGATGCATTTGGGGATTGGTTTCCAACATGAGATTTATCACTGATTTTTCCATCCTCTCATTACTTTCTTTCCTATGTTACCTTCCCTATCCTTGCCCTTTGAATTAGAATATTTATAGCCTTGGTGTTAAGCATGATATACAAAATATACTTACGATTTTTTGTTTTGTCTTTGTTTATTATTCTAAAACACATATTAATATTCATTTCCATATATAAATCTAAAATTCTTAAACACTCTTTCAGACCTTGCTGTTCAATCCGGTGAAACCATTCTCCAGAGGACAGAACTACCTGTTGCAAGACATTGACTTGATGATCGACTGTTTTGTGTCTTGTTTCCGTATTAAGCCACATAACAACGAGGCTCTAAAGGTCTGCCTCAACCCCAACTCACCCTCTACCTACCACTTTGTGCTTGTCAGCTCTCTCTACAGGTATGGTTGGTCTATGTCTTAACCATGAACTATGTCTTGTTTTTGTGTATGGTTTTTTGCTGACACAGAAACATAAGCTATATTCTTGAATTTTTATTTACTCAAAACCTCTTGAAATTCAAGATTTGAAAGACCCGTTAAAAATATCAAGAATCCAAATTATATTACATTTGAAGAAGGTACAGGAAAGGTGGGTAGAAACATATAAAAGGGACAAACGCAATATGTCTTTTACATTGGAATGAAGAACACAGTTCACACTTAACCATGCTGCCACTGATCAAAGTAATAGCTGCCTGCTGAAAAAAATCATTCTTTTCTACCCATTCCTATGACTTAGGTTTCATTTTATTGAAACTCATCAGGAAGGAGTGTGAAATGTGCAACACAACTTTCCAAGAGAGGAAATTTAAAAAAAACAAAAACAAAAGGAAGAAAATGTAAATGAGTAAAAACTGATATTTTATATCCACATTGCCTGTACCCTCTTCCAAATAAAATACAATTACCTTAAGAGAAAAGTGGTTTTCCTTAGAGTTATTATATATTTGCATCCAATAAATCTACATTATAAATTTTTGGCCCAATACCACAGTTTTATTTAATCTTTAGTTTCATTTATTGTAGGAATGTTTTTGCAATTGACCTGGTATTAAACCATTACTATTTAGTGTCATAGCGCTTTGGCCCTCTGGTATCGAGGCTGGTACACAAGGGTTTATATCCAAGATGATACCAAACCTTGGTTTGATATCACTTTAGTGTATAACCCGAATGAGTAGTAAGTCTTGGTGCTAATATTATTATTATATATCACTTTCTTTGATTAAACTAAATAACCTGGTTTTAACCAAAGAGCTGAGAACTGTGCGACAATTTCAACAATTGATTTCAACAATAGATTTAAAAGATCATAACTTTGTAATCGATTAACTTTAAGTTATAATAGGTAAATTAAAATAGAAAGCAATTAATAGCTAGTAGCGTTTATTGAGGATTAAAAACAAAAATATGATTGTCATATTGTAGCAATTAATACTGCTTATACCCCTTGTTCTCTTCTTTTCTGAATTTTTTAAAACTAAAAATATGTATCGATAGTTATTTAGTTTTATTTGTTAAAGGTACTTAGGGCCGATAAATATTTTTATCTGGTTGATAAGTTAATCGGTGTTTGGTAACTTTTATCCCTTAATGGGCGTTGCCCTAGTGACCTGTTGTTTTTCATGAGGTTTTACCTATCAGATTTTTGTTTTGTCTTAGGTTAAAATCTTGTTTCACTTGTTTGGTAGGGAGGCTCAGGTTTTAACTATATATAAAGTTAGAACATTTATTTCACACTTTTATAAAACTGACAAGCTAATTGTATGTAGAGTTATAGTTATACAAGAAAAAATTATTTAAATGTGAATACAGTAAATAAAATTTTGTAAATGTTGTACATAACTATTGACCACATTTTGGCAGACACCAAAATTAGTACTTGCAAGACAACTTACCTTCTGTGCCCACATGACACTATCTGTTTCCTCATACTTGTTAAACCGCCATTATTTAACAAATGTTGAGCTTTGTATCCACTAGCCAGGTTGTAGTGGTAGCAGCAGTTTTTATACTCTTGCGCGCACTAATAAGAACAACGCCAACCTTAAGTTTCCTGCATAAAATATTTATCCTATAGATAGCTAGCTATCTGGCAGATAAATTCAGTTTATAACACATGCAAATTATTAAAGTGGCTGATAACCTTTATCTGGTTGCTAACTTTAACCGCCCGATAGCAATATTTATCCGGTAGTCATAAGACTAGCCCTCAAAAACATTTAATTATGGATAAGATAAATAAAGTACAATTTGATCTAAGATTATTTGCTCTTTACATACATACCTCATGTTTTCTGTAGGCTATTTTTGAGAATATAGCTAGGTTTGCCTAGTTAAAGTAAACACCATTATATCTAAGAATAAAATTAAATAGGTAATTTTCCATCGATTTGTAGTACATGTAGGCTTACATAAATTAACATACCAGCTTTTACATATACTCTACCCCACCAATCAATTTTGTTTATGAAAAACAACTCGGCTATTTTAGTGCTCCACCTTGGTCTAAACCATTTGGTTAATAACACTTGACACCAAAACCTGACCAATTAAATTGTGAAAACTTGCCCTTAGATATATTTAATTGTAAAAGTGCATTTTGTTTTTCTTTAGGGGAAATAAAAACAAAATCGTAAACAAATAATAATTCATTAAAATAATTACCTCTTTCTTGTTTAAGGTGAAAGAAATATTACAAACAACAAATAAATCACTATTCAATCTCACCAAATTTGCATTGGAAAAATTATTTCTGGTGCATCGCTAAGTTCCTAATGAAAATCAGTTTCACTTTCACTTTCTTATTTAATTTATTTGTAGTATTTGTTTATTTCCTCCACATCTTGCTACTCATTCAGGCTATACACATTGTAGTTATGATAGTAAAGTAGATGTGTGGAAGATGGAATTTAAAGGAAATGTACCACCATCTATACGGAGGGAAAGTGGAGTCATTTAGGGAGGGATAAACCTCACTGCAAATGGTCATGTTTCAAATACTAACCTATATTTCACAAACAAGCCAGACTAGATAAGCCTGACATTTATTATGAGTGCCCACTATTGAAGGTTAGATTTTTACTAAAATAAATTAAATTGTACATCTGTAAAAATAATTAGTTCAAATTTGAATTCAATATATAATAGTACAGTGAAGAAACACTCCGCTCCATTTTTTATTTGGAACCACTTCGTCCTCCCACACTCTGTCTTAACACAACTCCTGTTATCCTCTTAAATGCTTTTCACTCTCATCACCACTCCTCTTTCCACTTCTGCCTCCAACACTTTCCAAAATATATTTCAATTCACGCGCTCAATGCCTTCTCCACATCCATAAATACTATTACCAAGTCTTTCACATATTCATATCTTCTTCCCATCAGCTGTGTATTCATACTCTTTTGGACCCCTCTCATATATTCAAAAAGTCATGGATGAAGTGTATTTTTCTTTAAAAAACTGTATGTAAAGTTTCCTTTTAATACTTCATCCATGGAGATTCATGCATTTTCAGAAGTAATTACGTTTTAAATCTTTATTTTTTTAAATACCAACTCCATTGTATTTCAAATATCATGTGATATGCTGACTCCCTTTACTCAATAGGAAGCTAGCCTTCACAACATCTAGTTGCCAGGATTTCTCCTATTAGTTAGTTTTAACACTGGCGAGAAGGGGTCCAAGAAGCAAGGGGTAGGTCGTATATAAACAGCTTGTGCGTATGAATCCTCACAATGACACAGTACATAACACAGTAACACAGAACATTGTAATATCACAAAAAAACATAATATTGAACTCAACAGATGTAGCTCTCTGAGTCATTCCGTAAATTAACAAAAACTGTATCACTTGATAACAAATCTTCAGTACCGAAAATGTAATCATCTAAATAAATTGTGTGCAACATTAAAAGTCTTACTCATTTCATAAGAATAATAATTGCATATATTCAGATCACATAGCCGTGTACAAGTGCATACTTGGGCATGTACGCGTCGTCATCATCATCATCATCATCATCATCATCATCATCATCATCATTATAAAACCTGTTATCGTTATACTTACTGCTCACTGTAAGGCATATAAGGGTCCACATTATTAACATCTGCATAGTCATCATATAAAATCCAGAAAAATAATAATTGATGCCCAACCATGACGCGAATCTTCGAAGGCCTGAGACTAAAAAGCGATTCTACTGACTAAGAGACACACAGCACACTGAAAAAGAACATCATACCGAGGGGGAGCAAGCAGACGTTCCACACACACAGCACATTAAATGGCACACTGATGAAGAACATTGCACCAAAGTGAAACAAGCAGACGTTCCACACATGACACACTGAATGGCACACCGAGGTGGAGTAAGCAGATGTTTCACACACGGCACACTAAACTGTACACCGACGAACCACATCGTACTGAGGTAAAACAAGCAAACGTTCCACACATGACACACTGTATGATGTCACAGAGAAGAACATTGCACTGAGGTCACAGAGAAGAACATTGCACTGAGGTCAAGCAAGTAGACATTCCACATACGGCATACTGAACGGCACACCGAAGAAGAATATCACACCGAGGTGGAACAAACAGACGTTCCACACATGGCACACTGACAAAGTACATCACATCAAGCTGGAACAAGGAACAGATGCAACTAGACAGGAAATTGTAGCGAATGATGATAAAATGGATGCAACTAGACTGGAAATAGTCGAAACTAATCAAAAAATAGTTGCAAATAACACAAAACCATATAAATCTAATGACGAGCTAGGTGCTAAAATAGTAGCAAATAAAATAATAGTAATTTCAATGAAAAGATACAATCCAAGATTGAACCAAAGACTACAATCCCATCCCAGATCAAGTCAAACCAAAGACTATGATCCAATCCTAGATCGAACCTAAGACTACGATCCAATCTCAGATCGAACCCAAGACTACAATCCAATCCCAGATCAAACCTAAGACTACAATCCAATCCCAGATCGAACCTAAGACTACGATCCAATCCCAGATCGAACCTAAGACTACAATCCAATCCCAGATTGAACCTAAGACTATGATCCAATCCCAGATCAAACCAAAGAATACGATCCAATCCCAGATTGAACCAAAGACTAAGATCTAAACCGAGATCGAACCAAAGATTACGATCCAATCAAAGAGATTCAATACAAAATCAAACCAGAGAAAACGATCCAGTCTGAGATCGAACCAAAGACTAGATAGCTCAATCTCTAAATGAAAAAGGAAAAATAAGGGTTGAGTTAAGTATATCCCATTAATAATTTTTGATCCAGGAGGTATTAAAAAATCATTTAAATCTCAGATGATTTAAATATAGAATTATCAGTATATTTAATCAAAATTTTAATTTAAAAAATTAAATTTAATAGAACTTTAGTAACTGTAAGTATTATGTAGCTGCAATTAGCATGTAACTGTAATTATTATTTAATATCAATATTATTTAATATTCAATCCAACTTTAGTAATGGTAAATAGTGTTTAAAATAAAAATTGGGAGTAAACACTCAAAAGCACAAATTCAGTGAAATAAAACTATTATTTCTTTTCTACAGGCAAGTAATGTGTACTTGCTAAGATGCTACGTTCCCACTAGACGTATTCAGGTAAATATCTTTTGTTTGAAAAGAAGAGTGTAATGCAAGGATAGTGAAAGGAATGTTCCTTTACTGGTTATACATTTTATATAAAAAGAATTATGTTTAACAACATATAGATTTATTACAATAAAACAGAAGTAAAAGAATTGAGGTGTACAATGATATTACAGGTTATACTTTGAAGTTTGATGCATATAATTAGACGTTGTGAATTTGAATATTCTGCTGTAGCTACTAGGGCTGTGTAGGAGCCGGGCTACTGGATTAATTTTTCTGAAGAAGAAAATAATCAAGTAGTTAATAACAAAATATAGAACAATATATATATATATATACACACACACATATATATATATATATAAAATGATAAACAATAGAAAGGTTCCTTGACTACAGTGGTCGATGGCTAACGAACAGGTGTCAACAAAATAGTACCATGGCTGGTCTCTTTCCCTTACGGTACTGCCAAAGCATTCAGTAGTACAAAAAAATCAATTGCAATTACACTAAGAGCAACACTAAACCAATAGGAACCCAAAAAAACAGGCAACGACAAAAGTATATTATTAGCGCGGACCCCATCATGACTCTATAGCAGTTCCCTGGTTTGCTCACCGAAGCTAAAACGTACAAGAAGCGTGACTGCTTAATAAACACAAAATAAAGTTTTCCATCAACTCAACTGAGATATGGAATACAATACAGACAACCTGGTTGTAGCCTTCCAACAATTAAATTGGTGTACATGACGTTCACGGCGTCATGAGAAACATTTGGTAAATATAGACTAATGGAACTTGTGGAAGTTTAGCAAGTCTCTAGCTAAGACATTACTATATTCCAAGCCAAAGGCACATAACGCAAAGACTATATGGTAAATATACAGAGCAACATAGTCTATAGGACTGAAGTACAATATTTGAAACTAGTAATAATAAGACTTGTCCCGCATTCTGAAGGACACAATATTTAATCAATAAAATAAACCTTTAAATTTGCAAGTCACGAAGACTTGAAGTTAGTTAACTGTCAACTCAACACACTATCAACACAAATGAAAATCGTCTCCTACAATATACAGAAAACTAAAAACGGTGCAAACAGACATTGCCTATCTTTTACTACAAAAATTAGATTCTGTGTCATGAGGACTCGTTGATTACTTTTGAAATACTTAATTAATTGAAGTCTGTGGTCCTATCCATGGCTGCGGTGGCTCCAACGGCCCAAACTTCATAGTTGTCATCGAAGTGTGTCCAGGGTGGCAGTGTGTCCGACGCCTCAAACTTCATGGTCTACGTGTTCTTTGATTCGGGACGATGCAGGAGTTTTTCCTTCAATGCTGGGTTGCAGTAAATTGGCTATAATGAGAACCTACCGTGGCCCCTTGTATACTACCCAATCTGATACGGACGGAACAAAGCAGAGAAGGTGATAAACACAGGAACATAGAAAGGAGAAATACGGACGAAGGCGGGCAGAAAGAAAAAATTAACAAGAGATAACTACATGCGGAGAGAGGGGGAAACAAGTTTCCTTGGCCCGCCGTTAGAATCTCTTGATATGCAGTAGGTCTGTGCGTCGATGTCAGAATACATCTCTTTCCTTCATCAAATGTAGTTATGATAGCACGTGGGGCAGCCATCATTGAATAATTTTGTGTTTCAAACAGGTGGCAAGTCAATCGAAGAACATCTTGAACGGGTGAGTGGATATGAAAGCATCTTCTATCTAAACATCTCTGGTATGATTATATTATTTTTATGTGAATTTGTGATATTAATGTGATTTACTATATTTTCTTGTAGACAGCATGGCAAGCGTAAGTAAATTTATCCGACATCATCCAAAGGCAAAGGGTCTGCGTTAACGTAATTTTATTCATAAATATGATAATATTAATCCTCTTTTTTGATAACTGCTACAGTGTTTATTGAAAGACAATATTTTTAACAACCACGTGTTTCAGTTTAGGGAAACACGTAATTTAATTTGACTGCAACTAGTCAGAAAAAATAAACTTTGAGGTAGATTATTTTTTAAATATGTTAATATTGTTTCTTTCGTAAACTATTAAAATATTGATTTTTTAATTGTAGCTGTCCAACTTTAGTAATGGTAAATAGTGTTTAAAATAGAAATTGGTAGTAAACACTCAAAAGCACAAATTCAGTGAAATAAAATTAATATTTCTTTTCTAAGGAAAGTAATGTGGACTTGCTAAGATGCTACTTTCCCACTAGACGTATTCAGGTAAATATCTTTTGTTTGAAAAGAAGAGTGTAATGCAAGGATAGTTACTTAGAAAGACAATGAAAGAATGAAATATAAGATTGTTTTGAGTAAGAGTTGAACCTGGTATAACAACTACAAAATCTTGAAGCCTAAAAATATAAATTTTGTCAAATTACTAGCAGTTCCGCACGGCGTTGCCCGTGAACCACTGTAGTATAATAATTATATAAGCTTGACAACCCCCCCACTCCACGCTGCCCGTTACCCACTGTGGTATCATAATTATATAAGCTTCACAACCCCCCCTCCCTGCCCGTTACCCACTGTGGTATCATTATTATATAAGCTTCACAACCCCCC
>CABFVX010000845.1:186123-220854 GCA_902151425.1 Timema shepardi
TGTCTAAAAATTATAGAAAAATGTTAAGGGTGGACAACCCTTATCACTAAGGGGTATGAAAAATAGATGTTGGCCGATTCTCAGACCTACTCAATATGCTCACAAAATTTCATGAGAATCGGTCAAGCCGTTTCGGAGGAGTACGGGAACGAACATTGTGACACGAGAATTTTATATATAAGATATTAATTTCATTTGGATTAAAGATAATTAACTAAAGGAAATTCTATAGGTCAAAAAAGGTGAAAATAGGAGAGCAAATAGATGATAGGAGGAATCTTTGCTTATAGGAGGGGGCATGATCCCTGAGAAGCATGCGGTTCAAGGTTAGGTGGGGGTTGGTAAAGTATTTGTCAGCTGGAGGGTGCGTGAAACCCTGGAAGCACGTGAGGAAAGAGATTAGGCCATATCTTTTTGTTATTTGTATATTGTTATTTAGGTAAACATTTATTAGTTTAAGTTGAGATAAAATAGTGCCAACAGGTTAATTTTGAGTTTGAGAAGAAGTTATGTAATTTCAGTTTGAGAGAAATTTTGGAGGTTTGGTTAATTAAATGGGTGATTAGGATCAGACCTAATTAGTAAACCATCTTGAAAATCCGAATCAATGTATCATTTCACCATTGGTGAATTTTATTAGTGACAATCAAGATAAGGATCTTAATTTTTATGTGGGGGCTGATTTTAAATTTAATTAATTGGATTTTATATAGTTTAACAAGTATTGGTTGAGAGTGAGTGATCTGATGAGCTGAACAGTAAAATTTAAGATATTTAAATAAGTTAATTTAGATATGCACTTAAGTACACTATCACAACAGCTAAGGTAGTGGGAACACGAGAGGCCAGATGTGTCTTGTTTTTAAACATATTAAGAAGTTATGAGTTTTAAGAGGTATTTTGTTAAGGCGTCGCTATAAGACAGTTATGAGTTTCGAGTTTAAAGAGAACTTGAGAGCATTTAGCATTGTTGAAAAGTTAAGGTGTATTCAGGCATGGACTTAGCTATGTGGAAGTCATGGTTATCTTTTATTGATGGTGAGTCAAGGAACCACCAAAGATAAAATAGTAGGTGTTATCAAGCATAGTGCTAGCCGAGGGCAGCCTATGAGTGATGTCAGTATCAAATGAGGCCAGGCCAATGTTTTCCACCGATGTATGTGATCAGTGTTAAATGGTAACTCTGGATTGAATTTAACATTATGAGGAAATTCAAAAGGGTATTCTGTGATTGCGTAACATAGCAAAAACTTTATCACTTAATATTGCATCTTCAGTACTGAAAGTGTAATCATCTAAATAAATTGTATGCGGCATTAAAAGTCTTACTCATTTCATAAGAATAAGAATTGCATATAATCAGTTGACATACCCATGTAGGCCATGTACGCGTAATCATCATCATCATCATCATCATCATCATCATAAAACCTGGTATTGTTATACTTACTGCTCACCGGGTCCACATCCGCGACATCCTAATTTACAATCCAATGTCATTATAGCTGTCATATGGCAAAGATTAAGTCTATTGTGGACCTCTCTTTACTAAATTCGTGCTGTTCCTTTCTCCATCTTCCTTTCATTTTATTTCTTAATCTCCTTTCCAGTATCTTTTCATATATTTGTGTACAGTGGCACATCAACATTATCCCCCTATAATTCGTACACCTCTCCATACCTACTATACTGAATAGAATAAAAATGGAACACCTCTTGAGTTTTTTAGTATGTAGTAATACAGTAGTCTCTCAGAAACTCGACACTCGACATTCCGTGTAGCTTGACACGCAACATTTAGCTCGACAGTGTGTGCACACAGTTGTTGGCACCAGTTATCTCAATCCAAGGTCATTCAACTGTATAATCTGTATTTGGTTGTGCTGTGGTATTTGTTACAAGTGCTGTGTTTGTTAGTTTTCCAATTCAGAAACATGTTATACAAATCAATACAATATTATATGTATAGTACTGTACTGCATTTCTTTATATTACATGTATGTATATACACCATTATATTATCACATAATATATTGTACTGTACTTATATATTGATGTTACTGTACCAAACAATACTACAGTACAGTACAACTGTACCTATAATATTCAATACTGTACTGTGATTCATCCTTGTTTAGTAAACATGACATAGTAAAACATGCATCTTATGCAAGTTCATTCGTAAAACTCGATATTTCAATAACTCGACACCATCTCAGTCCACATTAGGTCGTGTTTATGAGACTCTACTCTACTATATATTTTTATCATCTTTGTGATATTGAAAGGAAAAAAACTCAAATGATTGCCATTATTGATCAACCTAATCAGCAACAAACAATAAGTATTGGCGTGCTCAAATCATCCCTAAAATTTAAAGGTTTGATTTAATTGTTATTGTGTTGTCAGAATCATCACCCAGGTGCGACTCCCCTGGTGGCCGCAGATTGACTTAGTGTATAACAAGTCTTCGGAACTACGCTCGATGTTCACTGACACCTTGAACAAGGTCACACAGGGCTACATTTCACACACACCACTTCGCATGATTACGGTGAGTAATATACCAGCCACAAGAACATAATATTTTACAATTTACTTAATTAGCACCATATGGCCTTGTAGAGGATCAATGTTGTTGTGACTAAGCCTCAGACCAACCACCTCTAAAATATTTTGGTTCTGTGGTGGGTGAGGGGTTCTAATCTTCAGGGGCTGAAAGTAATGTACTATATGTATAATGTTTTTTTTTAGTCCTCTTTAATTTTGAAGCTTGTGGATAGCCCTTATGAGTCACAACTTGTGAATGTGTGGAATGCCAGGCCTCCACCGTGGTTCGGATCCCACGTTAAACTGTAGGTCCTCCATTTCATCTTACAAATCACCCTACCATTACACATTAGCATAAGTGTGTATAACCCAAATGGGTATTAAGACGCGGTGCTAATGCTAATGCTAATAATAATGATAATAATAATGATGATATTGATAATTATGATAATTATGATGGTGATGGTGAAGAATGATGAATAATGAATTATGAATAATAATATAATAAAATAATATTAGTGATGATGATGCTGATGCTGCTGCTGATGATGATGATGATGATGATGATGATGATAGCCCTAATGGAAAATAGAACCTCATGTACATAAAAAAAATCACATCAATAACTTTCCTCTCATTTCTTACTCATACAAGACAAACACATTTGTTCAACAGATCAGGGTCTACTACACATTTGTTCAATCTCCTTCATTCTTGTATCCGAATGTAATGTTTCAACTTATCCAAAAGAAATGAAAAGGTTTTCTCGTCATCATCAACTGTTTCCGGCATGTGGCCGGGTCACTTTAGTAAAATGCCTTTATCTTCATCAAAAGGTGTTCTACTTGATTCTATCTATGAAAAACACTATAAAATAATTTAATGTAAGTTATATGTAAGGAAGCCAATTAAAATGATATTTGGATTAGGCTTTGATAGAAAACAAAAATAACCTCATCATTTGTTCATACACCTTTCACTCTCACATATTCTCATCACTTTCACAATAACACATGATTTAAATCTTGAAAAATATTACTTTTTCATATGTAGACATAAAAAAAACAAGATAATACTGTAAAAAAAATTACAATTACATTTTTGAAAAAATAACAAACAGGTAACAAGAAGACTAGAACAGTTACCGATACAGGTGACCATAAAAATTACTGATATAAGTGACTAGAAGACTGGAACAGTTACTGATACAGGGGACTAGGACAGTTACTGAAACAGGTAACTAGAAAACTAGCATAGTTAATACTTCAAATATATGTGTGTTATCTAGTGTTTTTCTGATTTTATTATATTGAAATTGAATATTTCTTAGAATATATCATCTGTGAAATTGGTCAGCAGATGGAAATGTGAAGAAATGAAGAGAGAAGTGTATCAATTCCTATACTAATTCATCTCTCAGGTTGTTTTCCTTCCCTATCATTTATATTTTAGCTTTTTGGGATCCCAAACCTCTAGGATATAGATATTCCCCGAATTTTTTGCGAAAAAAATTAATAACCGTCCAATTAACCTTCTTTCATTGTAATTTTTGTTTTTGATATTCATTAGCAATGTTGATGAGTTATTCTTGAATATATTTAAAGTAGGAAATCATATTTTTACTGCAAAATAGTTACTAATTGGCTTTTAAAAATCAAACTATGCACATAATATTCCTTAAACATATTGAAAACTTTTGGCTGGCCACTGAATTAGATTTAGATGTGGTTTGTACTGATAACTGGATGGTGACAATAAAAAAAAAAGGTTATGAGAGCTACAAGTGAATTTATATTACATTTATTGTAAGGGAAATCACCTTAATATCCTTGAAATAATTCAGGTGATATGCGATATTCATATTATAGTAATGATTATAATATTATTATGTGTGTATGTGTGTGCATGTATGAATTAATGTATGTGGGTAGATGTTAGAAAAGATTATAGTTTTTATTTTCAATAAAAACATATTTAAAAAGTATTCAATCCAAAAATTTCTATTTCTAATCAAATTATAATTTTGGCTAACCAACTCAAATTGGATCCGAAATGAATCTCTTACTTAAAAAAAAATTCAAATTCAATTTAAACTGAATTTCATGCTCAACAGAAATTTCTAATTAAATCTGGATTGAATTTTACACGAACAAAATAAATTGTGCTGTGTAAAATCAAGTTAAAATCAAGTAATTTATTTCAGGCTTACTATGAACCGGTTTTAAATCACATCTAACCATGCTAAGTTTTTGAACCCAACTATAACATATTTAAACAAAAATTGATAATGGCTTTATAAATATTTTAGGTTCATTAAAAAATAATGAAATCAATAGCAATAACCTCTAAGGGTGAAACTTCAAATAAAGATTATACAATCTTTTGAATCATAGTGCAAAGGTTGATTAATAGTTACCAAAAGGTTATCCTAGTTACTCGTTTTAAAATACACGCTATTCCACTCTCACAAACAACTGTCCACCCATGTGATTCCTTTATGGTTGACCTTGGCGGTCTTGGGATTAGGTGCTTGCCTCAGGACCCAATGTTTGTGAGTTTAAACCCAGCCAAGGTCAACAGATTTTCCTTGAGCATTAAAAGTCCAGCACAACTTCCTTGGGAAGGGAAGTAATGTTGGTCTCGTGCCGATTGTGGCAGGTAAAATAGCCCTGGATGGTAAGTGAAAATACCTTTCATGGCATAATTGATAGACCCGTTTGCTCTCGCTGATAGAAATTATTGTGTGCTGATATAAGTTGGTTCAAAAAGTGCATGTTAAATACCTCAAATAATAATAACAAATAAGATTCCTTTATAACTTGAAACTCAAGTTCATTTCTCTAGCCACTCTATCACGCAACTTGTTTCCTGTCTGATTAAATTAATCGTAACTATAGATTCTAATTTTGAACGAAACCCATCAAATATGAATCTAGGATTTATTTTGGCTCAAATTTTCATATTGAATTTGAATCTTTTCAACATTAAGATTTGAAACTTTAAATTGAATCCTAATCTTAGTAAGATTCGGATTAGAGAGTTTGAAGGTTCTGACGGTCTAAATAGTCATACTTTGATTTGACTTTGGAAATTTTGTATGTATTTAATTCAGTTTACCTTTGTATCAAAAAGGTGAACTTGACACACCTACAATCATAATCATCATCATCATCATCATCTCCCATAATTATATGTTTCCAGCCTGTGGCCAGGTTAGTTTTGTTATCACACCTATAGTATTTGTCACAAAACTGTCCTGACTGATGGTTGTTTGTTTAAAGTCTCTGACCTTGAAGAGCAAAGACTCCACCTCTAAGTTCAAGGAGCGTGGAGAGGAGGGTCCTGGTTACAAGAACTTGCTGCTTTGGATGGTTCGGCTAATTCACGCGGATCCGATGCTCATGCTAAATGTAAGGGATGGACTTTGTGTTGAGGTTGTCAGCAGCTAAAGTCATGATTTGAAAGATTTTTGCTGTGCAGAGCTGTTATTTATTTTTTTGGATTTTTACGTGTTTATAGCATTTTTTTAGGGATGAGTCTTTTAAATATTTGAATCCTTACAATTATTGGAGGTTCACATAAAATATTAAATTCAATATCTATCATTATTTTAACTTTTTTTATTCAAATTGGATTTGTTAGTTATTGGTGGTTTGGCCTGACATAATGATAAGACAAACTTAACCATATCGTAGATCATTAATATACCACTTCTGAATGTATGAATGTTTTAATGAATCCTTTATAACAAACTAATTTGACATTTACTAACAATTTTTTTCTATACAGGAATTTTATAATTAATGATAACAAAATCACAATTTAAGGGGGAAATATTCATACCAATATTGGGAATTTAACCTCTTAGGCTAATAATGTTTTTAAAAAAAATCCAGAATCTGATTTGTAGGTAAAGTGCAGATTCAGTATCAATTCAAACCATATAAATTAACATTTGAGTTTTTTCCCAGAAAAGATATAATTAAATTTATAACATTATCAACAAACAACATGTCAAAATAAATCTTAGTCTACTCATGTTAGAGCACGCTAAATGTTTGAAATTATAATACACTGCAATAAAATACCTTTTGGTTAGATTTGTTTCCCTGAATTCTAAAGTTGTTTTAAAAAATAAAAACAGTCCTTAAATGTTAACATGTATAGTGTGGATCAGCCACCCTTGTGTTCATAGTCTGATCACTATTTGTCTGGAAAACCACCACTGTAGAAAGACAAAGGGGGCTAGCTAAGGTCTGGATTTGGCAAATGTCCTGAGCTCTATGGGTGGATTTTGTAGAACCAAGGCAAGGCAGGCCACGAAATCCAGAGCTCGACATTGGAGTTGATCAACGGACTGGTGAGTCTTGTCCACCAGCCCACCATGCCTGATGTTGCCCAGGAGGCTATGGAGGCTCTACTGGTGCTGCACCACCCAGAGAAAATTGAGGTGTGGAATCCTGAGGCACCCATAAACACTTTCTGGGATGTCAGGTAATCAGCCAATTCTTAGACTCAGTTTTGTGCACAAGGTTGATAGAAACTTTATCACCTTAATATACTGGTTGGCCTATATATATATGCGTGCGCGCGCGCGTGCACACACACACACACACACACAAGCACACACACACACACACAATTTTAACAAGTTGTTATTATATCATTAGTAAATTTATTTATTCATTGATTTAATTCATGAAATTATATAGCATTAGAGAACACACACAGCACATACATTGAGTCAGCCTCGGTTTTCCATTGCATGGTCCATCATGTGCACGTTGAGTGTGATGCATTCCTTTAGATGTAAATTCACGTTTTCACATGCCCTTTGTCATATGTCTACAAGAATATTGTTGGATGTTGGATTTCTCAAATATTGTATGTTCTGGAATGTTGTGGGCCTAATGGGGTGCACCTTATTCTTAAGATGCCCCAATAAAAAAATCTGGTGGGTGTAAGTCCGAGGATCGGGCTGGGCATTCCAGTAGTTTCTGTCTGCTAATCTACTGATTTGTAAACATTTCGTCCAACCATTGCTAAACTTGAGTGCGTAGTGAGGTGGGGCACCATCCTATTGCCAACACATTGTGTCTAAGTGCTATCATCGAAGCAGTAGTGGATGGACACTGTATATCTCCTGTGATTGTGTTGTTAAAGAAAAGCATGCTGATTCCATCATTGAAACTGACACCACCCTACACCATGACTCCAGGGCTCCATTTCTTCACTTCAATGTCCACATGCAGGTTTTTGGTGTTCAAGTTCATAATACCTGATATATTTAATTTTGCTTAATCAGCCACTATCACATGGTGCACTAGCTCAGGATTTTCTCCAAGCTTAGCGAGCCAGGCCTCAGCAAACTTCACACACCTGTTGGAATCATCCTTATTCAGTGCATTGGCCAACAGGGGATGATATGGCCTTAGTTTTAGCTCTTTCATAATTCTCTGCAGAATTCTTTTGGAAAGGTTCAACCTGGGAGACAAACACCTTTGTGATTTGTCCTTGACAGGTGAGCTAGCCAGCTCCCCCTGCAACTGCGCTTTGTTATCCTCAGTAACCACTCGACTGAGTATACCTGCTCCTTTGGCATGTTGTACACTGCTCGCTACATCAAATTTATTGTCACACTCTTGATTGTTACATAAGAAGGTTTAGGGATCCCATTCTCGGCGAACATACAACTTTCTACCTCCACATAATTATTGGTGACAGTACAGCCATACACATACACATTCTCTTATAAAGTTAATTGACATGCCTCTATTTTGTAACTGTTGCCAACTGTCTGTATGTGCAGAGCTTTCCCCACAGATAGTGCTCAAAGCAGCCAAGGTCAACCGCTCTTTATTCCATGGTCACCTAAATTGATTAGAAATATAAATCTGGGCTATCCTATAGTATAGTAATAACAACAATGATAAAATTCCCATTTAAATCTCAGTATTGAATATATGCAAAATATGGTTCAGTCTTATCTTGTCTGGTTTGCTGTATGTTTGGTGCTCAAAGTCTTATTCAGGCCAAGTGTTGTTGTGTTCTTAACTAGTGTTCCTTTGTTCTGTTCTCCCTTCACAGCGTATTCATGTACATTTCCTCAAGATTATTTCTTCCTCCATTAATATGAATGTATGGATAGCCTTGGTTAGTAGAAAGACATTTAACACCAAATATTAAAAAAAATATTTTGTTGTAGCTCGCAGGTCCTATTTTCCATCTCACAGAAATTGATCCAGCACCAAATAATGAACTACACAGATATCCTAAAATGGCTGCGGGAAATCCTAGTGTGCCGTAACTCATTCCTTTTGCGTCACAAGGATTACGCCAACCTTGGCAGCCAAATTGCCATCTGTAAGCAGGCACACATCAAGCTAGAGGTATGTACTCTCTCTGATTTAATTTTAAAATAACGAATTTCAAAAGAAAACATTTACAATAGACACATAAGAGTACACGTAGATGAAGGTACAAGAAAGAGGGTACAGTTTGTGCTTTCTCATAAAGAGGTTCAATATAATGGAAGATAAACAAAAATATTTGACAATAACAAAAAATGTATTCAAGAACCAGCCAATACCTCTTTGTCCAGTGGCAGCAGTGTAAAGTGTAAACTATGTTATCCTTTATTCAATGAGAACACAAAGCATATTTTTTTTCCCCACTCAAAACCATTTTGGGAAATGGCCAGTCACGCCTGACTTAAAGGAATGAATAAATTCCTGATCTTTTCCAGAGCATTCAAGATCCTGTCCACCCCTTGTTATTGTCTTAAGGTTCCAAAGAATCAAGGAATTGAGTTTGCCAATCCTTCTTTTATATGCCATCATTTGTGTCATCTTGGTGTTTCACAGGTTGTGTTCTTCATGTACCTATGGAGTATTGATATTGAGGCGGTGCTGGTTGCCATGTCCTGCTTCAGTCTGCTATGCGAAGAAGCAGACATAAGATGTGGCTCAGATGAAGTCACTGTCACATACCTTCTTCCCAACTATCACCTCTATCAGGACCTGGCCCAGGCCTCCACCATCCTTACAACAGGTAAAGTATCCTTTTCAGAAAATAAGTAAGTATCTTAGTTTTCTAAGTAATAATTCTCTAAGTTCTACAACAAATATGAATTGTTATGCCTTATAGCAGGGGTCGGCAAACAATTTTTATAAAGGGACAAATAGTAAATATTTAGCCTCTGCAGGCCAAGAGGCAAACTCTAGGATATTTATGTAGGTAGTCCTAAATGACCACAACAATGACTATTATTATTACTTTCCTTCGCTCACAAATGAGTTACTAGTAAACTTACTTTAGTTGCAACCTCATTTTAATTTTCGTGAAGAAATTGCCTTGCAATAAAATATTCTGTTTTGAAATTTCCAATTTTTTTGGTGATTGCTTTCTGGTGTGTTGGGAATATTGTGTTGAGTGCTTAATCTGGTAATGATGATGTATATTATACTATTTTATTACAACTATAGTACAATTTCACAGTAAATACAATGTTTTGTCATCTAATATGGTAATAAAATAATTCACACCCCACTCTGCCTTAAAAGAATGACATTCGAAGTCCATTTTTTCTTTTCTTTTACAATTTTGACAGTGACATTATGGATATGCACGGGTAGTAAAACAAGAGCAAGAAGTTGGAGAACAGCAATACACATGGCACTGGAAATAATGCTAAATTATAACTGTAAATGTCACCAAGCAATTTGCGAATGTGAAGCTATAGGAGCGCCACATATTGTATTTCTTGCAACTCCTTAACTCAGCATTCAGCCATTCTCTTATAGCTCGCACTTTTAGATTTTAAAGAATTTGAAAATGTAAAATTTATTCTTAGCCTGTGGGCCATACAAAAATAAGTGGTGGATTTGGCCTGCTGGCTGTAGTTTGCTCACTCCTTCCTTATAGGATTTATTGTTAAAAGTAATTAAGAATAACCAGCACACTTACATGGGTAATACGGCATTAAAAATTGTTGAGCTAACTATTTTTTTTTACCTTATCATTAGTTATGGTTTAAAGTGCCACACTCACAACATACAGGATTTTTAGTGACAAAATCAGGACTCAAATCTCATTCGAGTATAGGTATTGAGGATAATTTTTCCTAAATGGGTTTCCTCTCCCCTAACACAAATGAGGCTATATTTCCTCTAAACTATACTTTACTCAACCCTGCCTTATTAGATAATTATTGTAAATATGTGAATTGCCCAAAGAGGTACTAAGACACATTGGAAAAAAAACCTAGACAAACAAATATTGTGTGTTTATGTCTGTAAATGTTTAATCTCAACAGTTTCTACTCTAGCAGCATTAAAATAGAGGTAATCTCTCCTACTTTTAACCTAAAATAATTTGGTAACTATTTTTGTCCATTTACTTGGATAGTATAACTTAACTTTTCTTTCAAGGTCATGACAAACTTAGAATTTTGAGACTTGAATCACCTTAATAATCATCCTAAGTCATACCCAACCTTTTTTGGTTCTGTTATATTGTTCAAATCATTACACTTTAAAACCACAAAAACTTTTGTGTAAATAATTGAGTTTTTTATTATTTAAATTACACTTTTTATAAATATAAATCAGAAAGTGTGTGTGTGTGTGTGTGTGTGTGTGTGTGGGTGTTCAGAAAAGATAAAAGCCACTTTTTGATAAATCGATATTCTCAAATATGGCAAGCAGGGGGAGAGATAAACTCGTATTACTATGCTGTAAAATCTGAAATTTTAGCTGGGAGTTGGTAAAATTGGGGAAGGGTTGTTTAAAATTTTCTAAACTAAAACAACTATTTCTCACTGTAGTAGAAAGTAAACCTAAATAACATTTAGTGGTTTTAAATCTTAAGGAAATATAAAGGGTTTCAAACCTAAAGAATGTTCAAGGGATGTTAAACCTAGATAACATTTAAAGGGTTTCAAACTAAGATAACATTCTAGGTGTTTTAAACTTAATAATTAGAGATGAGTCGAATCCACTATTTCTCGAATCCGAATCTCAAATCCGAATCTACATTTTATTCTCGAATCCGATTCCAAATCCTAGCAAATAGTTATACATTTTAATTATTTACAAATAGACCCACATTACACAATATAGGCCTAAACTCTGAATTAAGGCTTATTTCAATCATGCTTTCAATTTTAATCAACCCCTACCCCCCTCCCCCCCTCGCAAAATACAGGTTAAAATCCAGCCAAATTAAACAATCTAGACTCATATTTGTGTTTAAAATTCAAATCAATCAAAATTTGAGTGTCTTTTAGTTATTTTTAAAAGTGTTGTTAGAATGGATTAAGTTTCTAAAAAACATGTGAAATAAACAGATTAGGCCTATATATACTTTGATCAACTTTAATCATCATTAAAGGATATTTTATTTTATTAAGATAGCAAAAATAAAAATACAAACGGATATTTTTAATAAAGACTAAAACAACATGATTAACAATTAAACATATATTGGAAATAGTGAACTCAATAATGCTTAAGCATGTTTTGTTATTATTTTCTTTTATATCCATTATCAATTTTCGCGTAGAAAACAAATTTATTCGATTCTTGCGATATATCGATTTCTGAGAATACATTCTATTTAAAACACGAACATATTTTCGACTACAATATTTTCATTCCCATTTTATAAGGCAGAGACTACGTTTGAATATTTCTACAATTACTTCAATAACATATTAAAAAAAATAATAAGCTCTAAGTTAAAAACAATTTAAAAACAAATAATTGATTAGAAAGTCATTATTTGATCCTTAAAACTCGAAAGTGCTTACTAAGTGATCAGATTACCTGAATCGATTTTTAACAAACAATCTATGTACGATACGTAGGCCTGTAGGGATAAATAAACAGTTTTATCGCTGTCTGAATGTTGACAGTATTTTTTTTTCACGAAACCCAACAAAATGTCTAACTTATGGATCGTATGCAATAAATGGGGGTTCTTTGCATAGTTGTAGATAATTAAAGCCAGTTGGCTAGTAAGAAGTAACAGTATCTTTATTTTAATCATCATTCGGGCGAGTAAACATAATATCAGTAATGGCGGCTGACAATTAATATTGTGTGTAATGGCGGCTGACTTTGTATCATGTGTAATGTGTTCTTATGTCTGTTAAAAAAAAGCCGTAATTTGTTTTATGTATTTCGAGTTTATTTGTAATTATAGTTTTATTTTTCAGTTTTTGATGAGTTTTAATGTGGTCATTAAAATATTTACAAGATTGTTTAAGAGGTGAAAGTTTTAGAAGTGAGCATGTGCCAAAACGGTCGGTTCAAGTTTCCCGTACAGGTGGGAGGGTAGGGTACTAGGCACGTAAGATTTTTCACACCTAACTTTTTTTTAAGAAGATATTATTCATGTTTATCTCTTTCGTCCAACAAAATAAATATTACGGATTAAGTTGTGCTTTTCAAGTAGGCCTAACCAAGTAATTTTTGAATTCAAGATATTATGCTTTGTTTATGAGGTGAAAGATTCAATCATCGAATCCAGTAAAACACCGAATCCTCGAATCTCCAATATTTGTCAGGATTCGGTGGATTCGAGGATTCGAAGATTCGAGTGGCCCATCTCTATTAATAATATTTAAGAGATTTTAATAAACCTAAGATACATCTAATGAGCTTAAAACTTAGAGAATATTTGAGAGGTCTCAATATTATGTTTAATAGTATTGTTTGCACTCTGTAGATAATTAAATTTAAAACACCATTTTCTAAAGAATTTAACCAATAAAAATAATTGGTATCAAAAATGTAATAAAATTAACTTTTATATGACTATTCAATATTTTTTAAAAAATTTTGCTATTCAGTTTGATAAAAATGGCACACCTCTATCTTTAACATTATGTTTTTGACCATGTTATTATATACTTTTATTAGTAATTATATTAGGTATATTTAATGTTTAAAAAATAGGTGGCCCAATGGCTAAGTAATTTTATAATAAAGGTAATTGTTAAAACTTAAACTCTTTCCTTAGGTTGGCTTTTTTCATCANTTCCCTAGGTTGGCTTTTTTCATCAAATTTACTCTTAGTAGTTTATTTTTCCTTTTTCTTTATTTTTATCAATTTTCTTTATTATAAAATTAGGTATATTTAGTAATAATATTGTCTTTACAATTATTCTTACAATAATAGTTTAAAAATCATTATATATATTTTCAATCTAAAATAATTATCCTTAAGCCTAATTTTTTTGTATAATTTCCCAGTACTGTCCCTATCCTAATATTTTAACTTATTTTTCATCTTGTTCCTGTCCCGCGGTAAAAATATTATTTCTGTCTTTCATTACTTTGTATATATTGATTTTTCAATGTTATTCCAAGTTATTTAACCAGATTCAAGATCTATTTGATAATTTATTTGGAATATCAAAAACCACAATATTCAAGGAATAGATTGGTTTCAGTGACTCATCTCTAAAAAATAAATCAATGATATCAATAGATAGACTGTACAGTTTTAATTGTATTTCTTGGTTTTAAAATAAACTGTTAGCTCTAACTATTGATAATTTCCTACATTAGCCAGCGGAGAGTCAAGAATGTGCTATCATGAACAAAATCAGGGTGAGCATAAACAAGTGAAATAATCTTTTTTTTTAAATTTATGTATAAATCATATACACATACAAACAAATCCCATGATTTTTATGAAATGGTTTTCACTTGAGTTCCAGGATTTTAAGACTATAAACATAATTCCAACAGTTAATAATAATCTTTTATGTGGCCACAAAATTTAACAAAATAATTTTTCAAGCTCGAAATTTGATGTTTTTCAATCTTAAACTATAGCTCAATTTCTTACGAACGCCCATGTCTTAGGGATATAAAAAGTTATATTATATATTTTCATGTATTCTTAAATCAAATCATGGGACCTGCACCCATCTTTTGATGTATATTTTTCATTCCTATGAAATAAAACTAATAATATGAAAATTATATCAATGTATACCTAGAAAAATATGTTTGTATTGTCTAAAAGGTGTTACACAAAATCAAGGTAATTCTAATGCACTCATACCCTTAATTCAAGTAATTAAATCCATCGTGCAAAAATTTCTTTTATCCATTGAATAAAAAGAAGCTGCAAAGAATATTTAAATGGCATGGTAAAAACAAATATATGGAGACCATTAAACTTTGTTTTTTAATCGTCAAAGATCTTCACATCCTTCAAATTTATTGCAATGGTTTGTAGCCTACCTTTATTTTTATGAATATCTTATAGTGCCAGATTTTATGTTAAGGATTTTTGAATATATTTTTTTTGAAATTATTAAAATAAATTACAAAATAGTTAATCTAATATTTATTTTATGTCTAGGTCGTGCAGTACTTCAGAAGCGCATAATGGCTTTGCTGAGGAAAATAGAGCATTGTGTCAATGGGGTTCAGCCGGTAAGCTTACTAACAATATACTCTCATTGACATTGAAGTTTACGAACAATATATTGATTGTGCTTTAGATTTTTAAAAGTGCCATTTGCTTCAGGCACTGACTAGCCCCCTTTTAATAATCCTACTTCAATTTTAGGGCTATCATGCATTATATTAGTGGCGTAGCTCAACATAATTATAGGAAAACCTCTACAGATCCCAGATCATTAATTTATCACTTTTCTTAATGATTCATGATAGGGGTGTGCGAAGCCAGTTTTTTTCAGTTCGAAGTGATATTCGAGAATATTCTCGAAGTCAAATCGAAGTTCGAATAAAATTTAAACTAATAATAGATCTTAAAACAAATTATTTTTCTTAAAAACTCGGATGGTTCTAGCCTTAGTTTATTTATATTTAGTTCAAATGCTATTAAATTGATACATTTTATCTAACTATAATAAAACATTACAATTTAGCCTAGTTATGTAATAATACACAATATGACATTAACCTTTTTAAAAATAATTATGTAGGCCTACTAAAAAAACATTCACTTGGGCATGTAAATAAACAATTATATATTTTAAAACAATATAGGTATAGACTATATTAGGTTAAGCTATATGCTAAGAAAATATTTACACAGACCTGTGACATTATGCAACAATATTATTAATCTTCATTTGATTTGCTATCAAACTTTAATAAATATTCACTTTAGGGCCGATTATGTTATAACTTATTTAAAAAAAACAATGTCTAATAGGATAAATTATATCAAAATCAAACCATTTTATAATTTAAATTAAAAACAAACATTATAAGAAACTATTTACACAGGCAGTTAGAAGTGTCACTTTTTCTTCAAGTTATTTTGAAGGAATGTTAATTCCTCAACATGAATAGGAATCAACGATTCTCATCTGGAACTTACAATGTTTCCTGAACTAGAAAATACGCTTTCACTGCACACACTTGTAACAGGTATTTCCAGGTATTTGAGTTCTACCTTGGAGATATTAGGGTATTTTCGAGAACATTCTTTCCTCCACCAGATATAGGGGCTTGTTGATCTGGGCACTCGTGGCTCATTTAGGTAATTCTTCACTTCACTATTGTTGTATATTGCCGGTTGGGTGGTACTTGGTATGGAATCAAAACTTGACCATAGTCCAGAACTAGAAGAGGAGCACGAGGGTTGTTCATCTCATACTTTAGGCTCTAAAGATGACTTGTCACTCAACTTCTTAACTTCAATTGCTAGCGTGTTTACAGCCACTATATCATCAATCAAGACACCTCTAAATCTTGGGTCGCAAAGTATGGATGGGCAGAAAATCGAATCTGAATCATAAAAACTGAAGCGAGATTTCTAAGCCTTATATAAACTTCTTGCAAACATTACACCATCCTTCTTGCTGGTGATAAAAACATTTAGATGGGATTTGAGGTAATGAAGAATGGGTGTAACCATTGAAGAGGTTGGATAACTGTCCCCACTGATTTCCTTGATGGTGTCAGCTAGTGGGCCAAGAACCTCTACAATGCCTGCTGCTTGCTTCCATTCAACTGCAGTTAGGACTTCGATGTTATTTTTTGAATTGGCAAGTTCAGCGCCAACAGCATGTAATTGAGAAAGCATGTTATACTCGCTGGACCACTGTGTATCCACAAACTGAATTAACTCGAGTAATGGCAGTCCCATCTCTTCCATTACGCTATGTAATCTTTCTATTGTAGATGGACTAAAACTGTAATGTCCCCAAATTAATCAGTAAAGGGTAAAGATGTTTATTTATATTCTGTCTCAAAATTAACTTTTTGGACTTCCTATCAAGGTTTTAATTTATCTCTCGGCGCGTGTGTTGTAACATTTTCTGTTGAGTTGAGCAAATACACGTGAAGTTCCTTTCTTTTCATTTCATAATATTGAAAAAAATTTACTTGAAAAAAATTATGCAAAATTCAAAGCAAAAATATGATTTTGAAATTGTATATTGATTAAAAAAAAAATATATATATATATACACACACACACACACACACTATTTTAAATCTTTATCACATGAATTTAGGTCATGTGGCGGTGAAGATAGTTGAACATATTTAATTTGTGAATCGAGCAGGCCGTGTGGCATCGAATATAATCAATCATTGAACTTGTTTAACTATCGATAGTTATTCAATATTTCATCAAAATGAAATATTTAAAATGTACAAGTTATTTTCTAAGAGGGAATAAGAAAAAAATACTTACCGTAACATTTTTTTTTTAACAAAAATAGTGTGATTACCATTTATTAAAAGTGGTCACTAATCTCAGTAGAAAGATTGTGGAATAATAATTATGTCAGAGTCACAATCAACTAGTCGTTTTATAACTGTGTCCTTTTGTGTCAATACATAGATATTCAAAAATATCGAACTAATCAATATTTAACCTATAAATCAATAGGGCCCATCTTTCGTAAGGTAAACAAATGAAAATAATTTGTATTAGAAGCTTGCGCCTCATACATATTAATAATCATTGTTTTATAATTTAAAGTTTTATTTGTTTAAAATTGTGAATTGTGTGTGATAAACATGAATATAATATATTAGAATAACAGCTCAGAATGGTTAAAATAAAAAATATTTTTTTTTTTTTGCTGAAGCTTCGAATTTTTCGAAGTAAATTTTGTTTGCCGAAGTGAAGTCAAAGCTAATTAATATTCGCTTCAACTTCAAAATTCTCAAAGTTTCGCACACCCCTAATTCGTGATGAATTATTCATAGCTTAGAATAATGGCCATGACTTAGTTTGTCCATATCTTCAAATTGGTTGATACTTCTCTTTGTCTTGACCCTCATATCCTCTGGACTCATTTATTTCGACTCAAGAGGTGTTGGGCAGTTGAAAGAAAGCAAACATAAAATTATTGAGTTGACTCGGCTATCAGCTTATTCCTTGTTACAGCAAAGGAACAAAAGTGTCCAACTAAAAGAGTTGCCAACCCACAAAATTTAATATTTAAAAACAAAAGGTTACTAGCATAATAAGAATAAATAAAAAAGATTGATATAATATATATAAATAAATTTGGAACATAAATAAAATAAAAAAGTATGAATTTGAAATATAAGAAAGATAAAAATAGTATGATATCAATTATCTTACGACATACTTAAGAAGAAGACCCCGGGTAGTAAATTTATCACTCGCTGGTAACTGAATGTGAATCCACATTATAGAAAAAAAAAGTCTGTTCAGTGATGATTTTTACTGTCAATAGAAACTGTTATGTTTGTGTTTTATTATTTTATTTATTCGTATATAAAGAACACAATAAACATTTAATTATTAACGAAAGCTATCCCTTCTCCTTCTCTGCACTCATATATATATATATATCACTCACAATATTTCATAACTGCTCTAGTCATGTGACTCGACTACTCTAGTCAAATATACAACATATAGATTTTATAATATACAACATCTCCCCTCCAACAAAGTTAATATAAACATTGCACTGGTATATATAAAAACTTATCTTATTTTTATAAATCTGGTTTCATAGGTTTTCTTATTATTCTACCAGCTCTAGAAGTTATTTTAGGAGATGCAAGTTTTGGCATAGTTAGTGATGGAGGGGACTTTGGTTGAGGACTGGTTTGCTGTATTGTAGGAATAGTCTCAGGTTGGATAGGTCTAGGACTACATATTGGAGGTTGAGGGATTGGATCATTTATGCTGGGCTCTGGATTATCAAAGGATGGAGGTGGATTCAATGACTTCCTTAATCCTTTCCTATTCCTTCTAATTTCCCTACCATCACTTTGTTTTACAATAAAAGATCTGGGTGTGAAGTATTTATTTACTATTTGACCTGGTTCCCAAACTTTGTCTTTTTGTATTAAAATTGATTCATTGGGTTGTAAATCAGGTAAATCTTTAGCACCCCTATCATACCACATCTTTGTCTTAATGTTTTTTGCTATAAGTTTATCTTTGATATTGATATCATAATTATTTTGTTTAAGTAAGTTAGATGAGGTGGGTATTTTACTTTTAATCCTTCTGTTTAACATAAGTTGTGCTGGAGATAAGTTTATATCTTTAATAGGAGTGTTTCTGTATTCCATGAGTGATATAAAAATATCTCGACCTCCTTCGTAAGCTTTTCGAAGCATATTTTTAGCTATTGAAACTGACTTTTCCGCAAGTCCATTAGACTGAGAGTAAAGTGGACTTGAGGTTACAGGTAAGAAATCAAAATCTAAGGCAAAATTTCTAAATTCCAAACTGTTGAAAGGCATGTTATCTGAGATCAAAATGTCTGGTATTCCAAATCTAGCAAATATAGATTTGAGTTTTTGAATTACATGATTAGCTGTTTTACCTTTTAAAATTTCTATTTCTATCCATCTAGTATAGTAATCAGTTACAACCAAATAGTCATTGGACCCAAATTCAAAAAGATCTGTGGCTAGCTTTTGCCAGGGCCTATCAGGTGGTGGATGGCTAATCATCGGTTGCTTGACATTACTTTTGCGAAATTTTTCACATATTTTACACTTAAGTACAATTTCTTGGATTTCTTTGCACATACCTGGCCAAAATAGCACTTGTCGTGCTCTTGATTTACATTTTTCAATCCCTAAATGACTTTCATGAATTAAAGTCAACATGGCCTTTCTTAATGAAATTGGTACAATTAGCTTATCATCTAAAAATAACAAATCATCTTCTACTGTAATTTTGTCCTGTAAATTAAAGTAAAATTTAACATTATTAGGGCATTTAGATTTTGTGTTTGGCCAGCCATTTACAAAAAAGTATTTGAGCAAACTTAAATCTGGGTCTTTTTCTGTTTCTATTTTGAACTTAGTTTTCTTTTCTACAGTCATTGGTAAGTAGTTACTTAGTGAGTGAACTACATATGTTAATTCTGGATCATCTTTAACTGGGTCTTTTAAGTAAGCTCTAGATAAGGTATCTGCCATAAACATTTGTTTACCCGGTACATAAGCAATTTTGATTTGATACTTAATTAATTTAAGCAATAATCTTTGCAACCTAGAAGACACTTTAGAAATGTCTTTATTTACAATTGTTACTAAAGGTTTGTGGTCGGTTTGAACATGTACAAGTCTGCCATAGGTTAGCTGGTGAAACTTTTCAAGGCCATAGGTTATGGCTAAAAGTTCTTTTTCTATCTGAGCATATCTTTGTTCAGTTTCTGTAAGACTTCTAGACCCATATGAGACAGGGTGTCCATTTTGTAAAATACAAACTCCAAGGCCATCCTTAGAGGAGTCACACTGTAACGTTAACGGTTTGGAACTATCAAATATAGCTAATACCGGTGCTTTTGTTAACTCACTTTTTAACAGATTAAGCGCTTGTTCATGTTCAGGTAGCCACTGCCAGTCAATATCACTTCTAGTAAGATAACGCATAGGCGCGGTTATCTTAGATAGGTTAGGTATGTACTGCGATAAGTACTTTGACATGCCCAATAATCTCATTAACTCTTTTTTATTTTTAGGTCTTTCCATCTTTATAATGGCTTTGACATGATCAGGATCAGGTTTAATTCCTTCATTTGAAACAATTTGTCCTATAAAGTTTACTGATTTTACTCTGAACTGAAACTTGTTTTTATTAAACTTTACATTGTTTGCTTTAGCCTTTTGTAAGACTTTATTTAAAATCTGATCATGCTCTTTTTCACTAGACCCTCCAATAATTAAATCATCAAAATAAATTTCACATCCTTCAATATCACCAAAAATATCAAAGTTTCTTTTTTGAAAAATTTCAGGGGCTGTACATAACCCATAGGGTAATCTTTTAAACCTATACCTGCCAAATGGTGTATTAAAGGTACACAAATATGAGCTAGGCTCATTTAACTCTATGTGCCAAAAGCCTTCTTTCATATCTAACACTGAAAACACTGTTTTCCCACTTAACCTAGACATTATTTCTTCTGCTTTTGGAATCAAAAACGGTTCCTTCTTTATCGCATTATTAAGATCTTTAGGGTCTAAACATAGTCTTAATGTGTGGTTAGGTTTCTCCACTATAACTAAACTATTGACCCACTCAGTAGGTTTAGTAACCTCTGCAATAATATCTTTTTCTTTTAGATCATCTAGTGTGTTTTTGAGTTTAATGTGTAAGCTTAGAGGCACACGCCTAGGAGGGTGTATTTTTGGAATGACATTATCTTTTAATTCTATGTTGAGTTTGCCAGGGAATTTCCCCAGTCCATTGAAAACCTCAGTATGCTTAGCAATGACGTCTGCTTTGCTTATATGTTCTGTAATATAATCTATTCCTATTTTTGCTAACAAGTTAAGTTTAAGACAATCACCTAAGCCTAGCAAGGGTACTGAATTTACATTTGCTACTACAAATTTAATCTGCTGATTTTGTTCATTACGTGAAGAGCAATTTATTGTTACTATTCCCTCAGGCTTAATTTTATTTTTGTCCCCAAAAGCTACCAATATCGCATTAGTTTCAGTTAACTTGTTTTTGTTCTCTAGTTTATTGTACACACATAAGGGAAGAATGCTAGTTTCTGCTCCTGTATCCAATTTAAATTTAACTTTTTGTTCATCCAACAAAATGGTTTCAAACCAAGAAACAGTGTTTCCTACGCTGTCAATTTTAACTTCAGAATTTAGTTCTAAGTTGTCAATACTAGTTAAGCCTTTTTGAATTTTATCAATAAACAAATGATTAGAAAATTCACTTTCTAGCCTAGATCCTGCTTCATTTTTCCAGTCTCCATTAGATACTTGATCATTTTCTATTACATTATTTGGGTCAACTTCTAGCACTTCATGTACCTGCCTATTTCTAGGTCTAAAATTGCATAGCTTAGCAAAATGATTCAATTGCTTACATTTAGAACATACCTGCCTAAATGCTGGACAAGCTCTGGGCTTGTGTGTATAACCACATTTTTTACACTCATAACTTTGAACACTTCCACTAGGCCTATTATTATCAATGGGCCTTTTTACAGCTTTGACACTTTTATTATGCACTTTCACTGATTCTACACTTTTTTCCTGAAGGGCTTTCACCTGTAGTCTGCTGACTTCAGCGGCTCTACAAAACTCTGTAGCCTTCTTTAGGGTTAGGTCCGGCTCTCGAAGCATGCGTTCTTGAAGATTATTATCTTGTATTCCCAAGACGATCCTGTCCCTTATTAGAGAATCCTCTTCCTTGAATTCACATGTAGATGCAGAGGTTTGAAGTTCAGTTAGGAAGCTGTCAAACGTTTGTCCTTCTTTCTGGTAGACATTGAAGAACTTATATCTTTCAAAAATTACATTTTTTAGTGGTTGACAGTAGGCTTCAAATTTTTTCAGGATAATTTCAAGTTTATCCTTGTCTTCTTCTGTTGTATACTTAAATGTGTTGTAGACTTCAAATCCATCTTCACCAATCAAATTCAGTAGAATGGCTATTTTAGTAGTTTCTTCGGCTTTTGTTTTTCCTATCGCTTCTATAAACAGTGTGTATCTTTGTTTGAACTTAAGTCAATTTTCCGATATGTTGCTGGTTAATTCTAATGGTTGTGGTGGGCGAAAAACCGTGTTCATTATGATGAATCTTATTCTTCCAGACTTTTTTTTTATGCGAACTTCAATGATGCAACATCAAAAACTCCGTTTTACTATTAATCCAGTTTTTTAAGGTTATCCACTTGATTGTACATTTATGTCTAGCTCTCCACTAACAAACTAATTTAACAAACGCGCCATTCACTTCTGACACCATGTTATGTTTGTGTTTTATTATTTTATTTATTCGTATATTAAGAACACAATACACATTTAATTATTAACAAAAGCTAGCCCTTCTCCTTCTCTGCACTCATATATATATATATATCTCACTCACAATATTTCATAACTGCTCTAGTCATGTGACTCGACTACTCTAGTCAAATATACAAAATATACATTTTATAATATACAACAGAAACTAAATAATTAATGTGAATAAATTCAGTTGAAAAATATTAGGCCTCATCATACCAATGTGGGAAAGTCTACCTCTTATGATCCTATAATGCTTTTTAAGATTTGGATTAGAGATTCAACATTAATTGGTAAACTGGAAATTCAGTTTTGAGAAACATGGTTTCGACCCATATATACCTTCAACATTTATTAATGATTATCGACAGTTCATTTCTATTTTTTTTAAATAAATCAAAAGTAAAAACCTGTTTGTTCTGTTTGTTTTAGGCATGGGAAGAAACTTTCAGAAACTGGGAGGCCTCAACCAAAATCTTAACATCTTATCCTAAAACCAAACTGGAGGACGGTCAGATTGAACCTTTCCATCGTTCAATGGTTAAGAGACGAGCCTCCCATCAGAACTCGGAACACGAGCTAGAGGTCAGTCTGTTAGTCATAAGGGAATATAAGCTCAGTTCTGTTGCATTGTTCTGTTGTATTGTTTATATGCAGTTCATGTTTGTAGGCCTATGCCTTATTAGTAACTTTTTTAAACTTAATTTAACTTATTGATAGTGGTTCACAGCTAACTGATGACTTAAGGTCGGATAGCCTTCAATATTTGCCAGGTTATAGTTACTGGCAAGAATTGTTTCAAGTAAAATTCAAAAGTTGGTTGACAATCTTAGATCACTACTGAAATGTATTAACAGAATGGCAAGGAGAGTTAAGCAAGGCGTACTTGAGGACATAAGTTGTTGCATCGGGACATTTGGTGAAGTTAACCCATTCCATGATAGACATAGAATAATAAGTAGGCTTAAGAAGAGTCAAAAAGTCACTTTTTGCATGTGTCTATGTTAAAGTCATCAATTTTTGACAATTTAACTGCACAGTTAGGTAATCACTTTCTTAAGGTTTGTGTAAAATATTCAGTTCATGACCAGTAGCTATAAATAACTCAAAACAATTATAATTTAGGTTTTCATTAGCATACAATACATTTTGCATGTGTTTAATATGGCATTGGGCTTGTGTAATCTCAATTAACCCAGTATCTAATGTTGCATTCAGCATTGTGAAAATAATGAACTAAACACAAAAATAAGGTTAAAACTTAAGATCACATATAGTTTAATTTACAAACAATATTATTTATCTAGTAGGCTGTATTGATTGATGACCAATAAGTAATGGCAATTTTTATCATTCCAAAATACTGCTAGGACTGGAAAGCTTCTAATTTTTGATCATGGTCACCAAAAAATTAATACTTAAATTCCATTTATTAGTTATAGATCACAGCACTAAATAAATATGGTGACATGAGAAGAAGATTTTGATGTGGTTAGCGAACTCTTCTTGTTTAATCTCCATGGCAATCAAACTTCCATGGCTACCAAACTACATTATAGATTTATTCCAACACCCTCCCTATTTGAAATGTGAATCCATGCCCTTTATCACACTTCAAAAGTTTCTCTTGGTCCACAGCCTCTATTAGTAAGTCGGCTAACATGGATTGTGATGGCAAGTATTTTAGGTAGAGCTCTACGTTCTTGTACATCTTCATTATAAAATGATGGTGGATATCATTATGCGTGATAATTTGATTATGTTACAGGAAGAAGAAACTTATAAATAATGTGTCTTATGACAATTTTAAATTGTACAGGTGTAAGGCTATCTTTTAATGTCTCAGTATTATATTACTGAAATCTAACTTAGCTCATACTACCCCATAGCCCTTTCCATTGCCTTAGGGTGATACTTTTTAGCCCCTTCATAGAGTGACACAATTTCAGTGTGTGTAGACCCTATGTATAAAAACATTATTACATCAAGCCACAATTTTAATAAAATATATTTTTAATTTATAGTGATCGGAAAATTTGTAAATTGGCTCTGTAAAACCTGGAAAAGTCAGGGAATTTCAAATAACTGTTTGGCTGGACACCCTGGTAAGTGTTCATATCTCAACTCAGTAACATCGTATAGGCACTGTGTGTCTGACTCTGTTTGCATTGTCTTAGGATCAGATCAATGAATGGGCCAACATGACAGGGTTCTTGAGCGCGCTTGGTGGGGTGTGTCTCCAGCGCAAGTCTCCGTCCCGTCCCGGTCTTGGCCTGGGACTCTGCCCCACCCTTGTCTCCACCCTTGACATGAGGAAGTGCAACGTCCTCACCAACTCCAGCCAGGACGTACAGTATTGCCCTGTTACTCAGTGAGTGCTCTTTTTTTCATGGTAACATTTGCTTGTTTGTGTCAATAGTGGCAATAACTATATTTGGCTGCCTTCCCCATCACATATACTATATTATTTTACAATTTTTTCACCCCTTTTTAATATATTTCTAAGTCATTAAGCAATTATTCAAGGGTTAGGTTAATCAGGCCAATATCGATAATATATTTTATTTCAAATATTACAAAGGCAAAATGCTAGGACTATAATGGCTTAAAATGAACATTGATAAAAATAAAGATAGATAAACTAATTATTAAGTGAAATCTGAGTGAAGAAAGCACACCTAGGTATTGTCGAAAAAAATGTGGGAAGAATCCAATTCACAAATGTGACATCTTCTTTTCTTTGGGCTTTTAGAAAAGAAAAAGTCACACACACAGTTTTTATATCTCACTATTATTGGCTTTATTGAACAAGTGGGGAAAAAGAGAATAAAAATGATATGTAAAGCACTTACCTACTTCATTTTGAAATTAAAAATAACTGTTGTTGGAGTAATATAGAATTTTCAAATCTTTTTCTGGATAAATGAGATATATTTATTTATTTGAAATAATTTTTTTGGTATGAAATATAGATATAAAAAATCAAATTTATATATTAATATTAAAAAAAATGAAAATACATAACAGTAAATATTATTCAAATGAAACCCTTGTGGAAATCCCCACTGCCGCATGTGTGCAATTCACTTGTCAGCTACATCCTTCATTGTAAGATGACTAAAATAGAATAAAAATCTCTGGTAATTACAACTTCAAAACAAATAACTTGGTCTACTGACTACAGTGCAAATCTTGTGATGGAAAATATAGATTCTCTTAGACAGGAATTGAGTAGTCACCATTTTGACACCACTCACAAGGACTTGGACAAACCTGTACCCATTCACACTAAATACTCACAACCAGGACTTTCAAACCTGTCAAACCACTAAGATATTGAGAAAATCCCCAAAATATTGCAACAATTCTCAACTCAAGACAATTGGAACTGCCTCACCATTGAATTATCAAGTAAAGACCACCACCAGCCTTCAACAGAAGATAGTTTGTTCCTATCTTCTTGAAATACATGAGTTTTTTTAGTAATATTTGTAATTTATTATTACTACTGTTATTATTATTATTATTATCATTATCATTATTTACATATTTTACTATATCTTGAAGAAAGTACAGGAAAGGAACAAACATAATATGGCTTTTACAATGAAACGAACAACATAATTCTCACTTTACTTTGCTGCCATTGGACAAAGAGGTAATGGCTGCCTCTTAATTAAAATTGATCATTAAAATAAAGAATGTAGGTTAGTGTTTTCATAGTGTTTTTCTTCTCTTTTTCCCCTCTTGTTTGAAAATGACAATAATGCCATGATATAACAAATTTGTTTGTGTTTTAATGTGTTTGTAACTTTTCTTCCTCTAGAGGCCATTTGTATAGTGTATGTCTCCAACATTTTTTCCTCTCTATCCAGGTGGGTTTAATTTAGTCAATTTTTACATAATTAGGTTATAGTTACTTATTTTCATCAATTGTGATTATTGGAAAATCATTTAGCTACTGGCCTCCTTCATTGTCAAATATATTGGCTTGCATTAATTTTTGAATAAAAAAATTTAAAAAATAAATGTTCTATGTTAAAATTCATAAGAAATTTTAATAATAAGTAAATATATCAAAACAAAAACTATTTATACAACCAACATCCAAACAATTAAAGAAGAGGAAACAATAAATCATTCATCACCAACAATGGTGTAACTTTGGAAAGGCGGGTGGGCATGTGATAAAGAAACCAAATTCATTAGCAATATTAGCAACAATTTTTTTAACAATAGTGTGTTTTGTTTTTATTATTTTGTTACCAGTATGTTAAAGAGTAGCCAATAAAAGAATTCAGCCAAATTTTAGATAACAATTTTCAACGAGCACTATTTTTTTATTTGCCCTGGGTGTCATCAACTTGTACTAACCTGTTTTAACCCTAGTTATGCCTCTGATTACCAAACATACAATATAGCTAGCACAGGAATACCTTGATCCAACCAACATACCGGCAGTTAAAGGGAAATTCAACAATGAGTTATACATTATCAAACACCAGGGGTCTGCGGATATCAACTATTAATTGAATAAAATATTTTATAATCGAATTGCAAAATTTTGAATGAATATCGAGTAATTTTATCACATTTTTGATGGAAATTATTTGAATTTGTAAATTAATTCTGTAAATGGTGTTTTATAATTAAAAATTATCACTACAAAAAATACTAAAGAAATAATGCTAGACACTTCTTAAATGTTCTCTAGCTTAACACCTTTCTCTAGGCTACCTCTCCGTCTATCTCACTAATAACAGATTGAAGCGGATCATTAAAAAATAGTTGACCTTGGCAAGCTCCCCTTCACCTCACCCCCTTCCACAAGTATAATTATTGACATGTGCCTTGAAAGATGGTAAAGTTAATACATCTCTATCCTTCTCAAAATCTTCTGACCCTAAATAAATAACTTTTAATCAGGTCACGAGCCTCACAACTTGTTTGTCCCTTCACCATTACTAAAATACTCCCCCCACCTTAGCTCCATGTTAGGATTGTAGCAACAACTACTTGCTGATCTGACATTGGTATTTCCTTTCCCCCTTATAGAACAAAGGACTAGATTATCCAACTACCCATGTAACGTTTATTGGCATAAAGCTACAAAAATAGTGAAAACCTACAAGACTAAATAACAATCACGTTTGAACTCACCAAGCCCCATTCAGCAGTGGCCCCTCCCAGGTGTACTTCACGCACAACATGTCACGAAAACATCAGACTAAACGAGCGAGCAGTGTGTAGGCTCGCACCTGGAATTAGCGTGAGGCATGGTGGGAAAGCGTGACATACTTCCGTAAAAAAGCGATGATGTGTCCATGAAACTATTGTTCCCTCTCCATCCACCACATGCTCGAACATTCTACGTCCATATAGTTAACCCTTCCCCCTCCTCCTTGTTGTGTGTTCACCTCTGTTTTGTCATCCCCTCTTCCCCCTTTTCGAGCCTGAACAGTAAACATATATAATCATGTAACTCGTATTGGTATACCACTCTTGTCAGGATACCGTCCTTGGGCACATCTTGGTGTCAAGGATGTTCATAAGGTATAAATTACGTTTTGGCTTTTTATACTCTCAAAATTCCTTTTTCGACCATAAATATTGTTTTTGAAATTAAATGATATAATCATGGTTAGGGATAGTGTATTTAACCTTGAGTTGGTTATAAACTGGATTAGTTATGATAACTTATATTTGCAAGTTTGTTATGTTGGTAAAATAAAGGCAAAGTTCTATTTTTGAACTCTGGGGTTAGCTGTCTTTTCTCGATCTAATATAAGGGATAGGAAAATGATAAATTCCCTTGTTAGTTTTGAGTGGACTATTATTCCATGTAATGTATACCCTGCATGGTGTAAGATGTCAAGGTTTTTTAAATGTTAGGTTTAGGCAAAATATGAAACTTAGAGCCCATCTGGCTGTAAAGTTAGATTATTACTCTTTAATGTTTTGGGACTTTTCCCTTTCTGTAATATGTTGTATTGCGCTAACGTGTATTTATGTTGAAAAGAAAGACTATTACTATACTTGTTATAAACAAGCTTTAATACTATTGAGGATGGTCAGTGAGACCTGTTGTGATTAGTTTTCTAATGCTATACATTTGTATTGAAATTAGTATTCAAATTCGGGTGATTGTGCAGACCCATCATTATTACTTTTCTAATAATTACTATATATTTATAGTTAGCTTGGGATGTTGAGTGAGACCCATTGTTGTCATATTTATAATATACATTATATTATATATATTTATATTTTTCCTTTAAATCTTGAGGGATTGTTAAAAGTTAACAATTGGTATTATCCTTCTAATATACACTTATGTTCGTGAATTTATCTCACTGTTTAACTTTAACCTTTTTTGGTTATAATATCATTTATCTACTGTTTATCAAAATAAACTATTTAAAATCTTATGTTAATGTCTATCTTCTCTTATAGTATTCCGATATAGAATCTAATTAAATGAAAATGTCCCATCCTCTACCCCTGATTTTGGCTAAATTTTGAGTCCTCTAAATAATACTTGTAAAGTGGGTCCATGAAAGCAGTATGACCTATATGCCAAAGCACGGCCTATTTGTCATATGATATCCTATTGGCTCCTCTGCAATTATTGTTTGTTTTTGGTATTTCATATTTACATTGTGTACACGCCTTTATTCTTAGGGGAATAAGAGTGGTGTTACACCCACTTGGCTTGTGCCAACTGCTACCAGAAAACCAATGGACTAGTGTAACTTGAAAGATCTTTATGAGACTACTATTCAATTTTGTTATTTGAAGTTTTGAATCAAATAATCATCTGTTAACTATTCAAAAGTTTATAACATTTAGAATATTGACACAGAAATACCTCTATACAAACAATTAGTTATTCATCATCAGACATTTAATTCTACACAGAAATAGCCAACATAAGACGTTCAAAATTGCCGATCCTATAAAACTCCTTAGAACCCAAGAATTCATTAAAAGTCTAGCTTGAAGACTATATTATTACAGATCCTAAGAAAGTGACTCTTTGATGTACGGTTTATTTTGTTATTGCTTGTGTACATTTGATTATTTCTGTTCATTTTTACAAAATACTCAAGATAATATTGATTTCCCCCCCTCATCAGGTTTGTTGGTCAGTTATTAAGACTCTTGGTGTGCAATAATGAGAAATTTGGAGCCCAGATCCAGAAGCACGTAAAGGAGCTAGTTGGCCATGAGATGTCTCCTGCTCTCTATCCCATTCTCTTTGACCAGATCAAAGCTATAGTTGACAAGTTCTTCGATCAGCAGGGTCAGGTATATACGTGCTTAGGATATTAGCAATTTTAACATGGTAACATCCAGACTCAAGGATAATTTGTTCAAAGGTAATTGAATCCTTAAGGATATTTGAGATTCGAGGATTTGAGTAAATTTTTGATCCAAGTCTCAAATCCTAAAAAGAAAAGAAAAAAGAATGATCTTTTTTTCAAGTTAAATTTGTTTTTGAACTTAAATACTGTGTATTGGTGGTTCAGAATCATTTATAATACACTTAACAGAGATTCAAACCGCTATCTCCTTGTCATCAGCAGTCTAGTCTGCTACGAGCATGACACCATAGACGTTGTGGCCACCAAAGTGGGTAACATTTAGTTAATATTTGTATTTTCTTTTATTCTACTATATTTATATTTCTTCCTTCTTATGTTAAAAATTTTTTCCAAGATTTAGATTTGAATGAGTAAAATAGTGGATTTGACCCAACTCTAATTGTTCATAATTTAATATTGCACCATCATAGCATTTCATCTTTCCATTGGTTTTGTAGGTGATTGTATCCGACATCAACACCCAGTTTATTGAACACACCATCTTCATAATGAAAAATGTCCTCGATACGAAGACAGACCATCCTGCTGAACACCTGGGGGTCACTAGCATTGAGGGAATGATGCTGGCTATTGTTAGGTTAGTTACTCAACAATTTTTGACTCTCCCATAATATATAGGCATGTGTAGATACCATTTTATCAGGGGGTTTCACTATTTTGGGCTTATTCTTATTTATTAACAAGCTGTCAAACTAGTGTCACTTTTTATCCAAGTATACCAAACATCTATAGGCTGATTTTGTTAGAAAGAACAGTATCTGGTTACTAAAGTTACTAAAAGAATTATATATAGTCATACATAAAAGGCATGTGATCTGCAGCTGTTATTTTTGATATATATTATTAGGGATGTATGAAGTCATTTTTTCATTGCAAACCAAACTTGAATTAAATATATGAAATATTCTTGAAGCCAAATTCAAATTCTAATTTATTTTGTTAACTGTTTTATGCTTGAAAAAATATGTATATTTTGGTTGTTTATAACTTTGTGCTCTAAAATCAATTGAAAAATGTTTGATTGCACAATTGTTTATACTATTTATTCTTAATTTGGTAAATCAATTTACTATCACAACCTAAAATTCAATTACTTCAGATTTTTTCCATATGAAAATTGTTTTGTACTGAACAAACAACTCAGAATAGCAATAATTGGCCATTATTGGCAAAGATTTGTGATTGTCAAAGTCAGAATTTTTTTGAAGTGAAAGTTGAAGCTGATATTTGTTTTCAAAGCAAATTTGTTGAAGTTTTCAAGTTTTTCACACCTCTAGCTATTATAAATACTATGGCTCTGTGCGTACTTGGATGTTGATCGTTAAGCTGAAATTGTCATTATAGCTCAGGATCTAGATAAAAATGTTTAGGCTCATCATTTTGAAGCTTCTGCTTGATGTACATACTAATACATTTTTAAAACACAATGGGAGATTCTAGGACCTTGTTCAGAGTACTGACTGGTAAACTCAATAGGAAGAGACCATTGGAAAGTCTAAGTTGCAGATGGGAAGATAACATTAGAATGGACCCTAAAGAGATAGGGCTTAATGAGTTGGACTGGATAGAACTAGCACAGGATAGGGATAGGAGGTGTACTTTTGTAAATGTGGTAATGAACTTTGGAGTTCCTAATGACGTAGAGTGAAGCAATCCTATGTATAGGCTACCATATTTAATTTGATTATATTGGCAGTTTCACTTATAAATCATTTGATAACTTAACAAATTTTTAAAATTAATATCAAATTTCACATTAATAACATAATAGAGCTCCAAAACTACTTTTTACTGGTAAATTAATTTAATATTTTCATCCATTTGAATTTTTCCTCAATTCAAGATGCATTGCCATAACATGGCCTTGAAAATTAAAATATCTAAATAGATCACTAAGTACTTGAATAACTACGATTTTTAATAAATTTACATGGTCGCTTTTGAAAATAATAATTTCAATTGAATCAAAAATTTAACACTGCAAATACATATTGATGGTTTTTGAACTTAAGCTGTTTTTAACTTGTATTAATACAGGGCTGTTGTTTTTGAGGATTTTATAAGTATAAAATGAATCACAGGATATTTTAGTGATTTTACTGATATTTTAGACTTTTTTAAAGTCAACTTTAGAACCGCGATTTTTACTTTTAATTATTGCGATATACAATTTGATTCTTTTCTGATAAAATTGCTATAATCTTCTAATTTTTTCATCAAATCACGCCTAATTTTTTTATTGGAATGAAAGGGAAACTAATTATTGTGATATACAATTTGATTCTTTTCTGATAAAATTGCTATAATCTTCTAATTTTATCATCAAATTACTCCTAATTTTTTTATTGGAATGAAAGGGAAACTAAAGTTTCTGAATTAAAATTTTAAATTTGAAAAATAAATAGATGCCTAAATTGGAGTTAAAAAAAAATCCTGTTTTCATGTGAAATTGTTATTTCCTGGCCCAAAAAATTCACCAATAAATGTCATTCCTGCACAGGCCTAAAGGCATTTGCTTTCATCAGAAACCTTCTTGTAATATGTTGAGTCGCTGACCAGGGCTCTGAAAATGAGAGTATTTATCAAAGCTATGTGCCTCTCCTTTCAGGTTGGATTCCTTCCCTACCACTAATATTACATTATTTTACAGTGCTTATAAGATTTTTGAATTTTATAGAGCTTATAAATCAAATTATTTCAACTCTTAATCCAAATATTACATATGCTTGACATCTGAGCATTAGTTGTTATGTCAAAACAACACAACTTAAAGATAAAATTTGTAAATTAGATGTCAATACTTTATTTCTTATGAAGTTTTATATTTGTAAAATTCTCTTTCAAAGCACAGTTTTTATCCTCTGCTTATAAATCAAATTAATGTCAAAATATAATTTAATTACTACAGGGGTGACCTGGCGGTCTAGGGGTAAGGTGTCAGACTTCTATGCTGGCGGCCGGGGTTCAATCCTTGGTCCCGGCATAGATTTATCTGATTACCAAACCCTTCCTTCACCTTTGACAAAACATCTTGTGAATGTGGGGAATGCCAGGCCTCCACCGTGGTTCGGATTCCACGTTAAACTGTAGGCCCTCCATTTCATCTCACAATCACCCTACCATTACACATTATCGTAAGTGCGTACAACCCGAACGGGTAGTAAGACACGGTGCTAATAATAATAATAATAATAATTACTACAAAATGTTTATATTAAGCATTAACTATAATGTCAAAACAACAAAGCTTAAAAATAAAATGTGTATATTAAATGTAAATACTTTATTTATATTAAGTTTCGTAGTTGTTGGAATTTCTTTCAAAGCTCATTCAAAACTAACACATATTCTAGTCTAAAGTCAAAGTTTTCAAACTTCCACACTCCTAAAATCCTTAATGGTTATAATCTCTCCTGAATGTTTCTAAGTATTTGGGTCTGTGTAACAGGTATGTGCGGCACCTGGACATGACGGTCCATGCCATCCACATCAAGACAAAGCTGTGCCAACTGGTGGAGGGGATGATGAAGCGGAGGGATGACCTGGCCTTTAGGCAGGAGATGAAGTTCCGCAACAAGCTGGTTGAATACCTCACCGATTGGGTCATGGGCACGTCCCACCAAATAGCTCCGCCAGGCTCTGGAGATGTCACTGTTATTACGAGGTGAGTACAGGAAAAACTTTCTCAAGAGAGATAACCTTGGTCATAGTCAAGATAATGATATGTTTCTTCAAAATTCCAAATCCAAAGCCAACTAAGATTCAAATTCAATCATATGTCCTGAACCAAAATATTTCAAAGATTCTAATCCAATTCAAATCTTTATATCCATATCCAGATTAAGATTCAATGCAATATAATTAAAAATTAAAAACCAAAATATAAATATAAAATATTCAGATTCAATTAGAAATTACATAATCCATTAGGCCTGTCGTAGCTTAGATTCAGATTCACTTTGATATTAAAAATCTTGAATTCACAATTTAAATAAATAAACAATAAACAATCAACCAAAACTAATAAAATTAGGTTTTGCATCTTGTTGGGGATGGCTGTTAGTCCTCATGTGGTGGGAAAGCAGGTAAGGTGGAAGTGATTAAGAGTTCACTATAATTGACATCACAGACATTTATAACCTGAATGTCCATGTCCTGTGTTTGTCCTTTATGTTATCCCTTTTACATGTTCCTATCTATGTGTCCTATCATTTTTTACAACTTTTCATTTGCTCCCTTTTGTGCGTGGTTTTTTTTCTCTTATTAAGTTGTTTTGCGCGTTTCTCACTCCTCCCTGATGAGTTCTGATAGAATGAAACCTAGGTCAAGGAATTTGGCAGTAACGATTGATTTTCTTCTAGAGGAAACCACAACCTCTTTGTCCAATGGCAGTAATGTAAAGTATGGACTGTGTTCTTTTCATCGGAAAAACTATATTTTGTTTGTTCCTGTTGGAGACACTGACTAATATGCACGATCCAACCACTGCACCAATCACGAGAGGCGCTGCAGTAGCGCAAGCATCACGAGTTAGC